>JNCO01006052.1:0-13438 GCA_000785685.1 Uromyces viciae-fabae | reverse complement strand
AAAAAGTATTTGGAATTGGAGTATCTGCAGGGGAGTAATAAATAATTAAATAAATGATTGAATTAAATCACAACATCTGTCAAAGGTCCCGGAAGAAATTTCCAAGGTCCTTGGCACAGATGGAAAACTCAACACCTCTGAGAAAGAGCAGTGTATCAAACTTGGTTTATGCTTGTATTGTGGAGCTAAGCATAGTCTTGAGGACTGTGTGAAGTGTACCGCTGCTGCTGCCCGTAAAGCCCCCCAGTTGGGAAAAGCTTGAGTAGTTATTTTTTTACACGTCAAATGAACTACTCTTCTTTTCCTCCTACGTGTCCCTTTGACCCTGAGCCTAAAATTTGCCTTGTGCAGAATGATTCTTTGAATCAGCTGCGACTGATACTTTTTCATCATTCAGTACCGTATTCTGTTCTCATTGATTCTGGAGCCAGCTGCTCCTTTATTAGTCAGGACTTAGTAAGTTCCTCTGGTTGTAAAACCTTTGACCTCAATAAAACTCTTCCTCTCACTAATTTTGTCAGGTTTTGAGATAAAACAAGTATCCAAAAAACCTAGAAAATAATGAAATTAGTATAAGAACATGTAAAATTTCATATAGTCTTTTTATTATACAAAATTCTCAGAATAGTATTACATATTCTGAATCCTCATCAAAATTTAACCTAGGTCACTCTGCTGAGCCACATATGATTTCTAAGCCCTTCTTCACTAATTAAGCCAAATAAATATTATTACACCAATTAAACCAGAAAGGAGAATAATTAAAACTTACATACAGGTGCACACAGTATGTTAAATACATGCTCTGGTTAGGGTACATGCATGAAATTCAATCAGAATTGTCATAACTCTTTTAGTTTAAAAGTTATGGCTTGTTGAAGTTTTTAAACAGTAGGTACACATACCTACACACCCGCTCCATTTTTGGAAGTGGGTGTCCGTTGAGCACGCGGGATGGGCCAACTCACGTGAAATGCCATTCTCCAGCGGGCTGGTTGGCAGCATGTTGGAGAACGGCTGGGCCTCCCGTGGCCCAGACGGGAAAGAATCGGACAATGGCTCACCGTCCATCTCTTTCCCGCAGGCCACCAGCGGGTGCTGTGTGGTAGAAAAACCACCACGCCGGCCCCTTGGGTGGTTTCCTGGCATGCGTGGGGCGGACGCAATCCACCACCCTGCATGCCTGGTTCCGCTGGACACACAGAGTTCCCGGCCGGAAACTGACCCTGTTGTTTAGCCAGCCAGGTTTACCCATCAGTTAACCTGGCTGGCTCAACGGTGAAAAAAAAAAAAAAAAAATTTCACTCACTCAACCAGCCTAGGAAAAAACGTGAGGGAATCAAACTTTATAAATCAACATTTCTTTTGTATTTCCTCATCCTACTGATTTTTTTTTTTCTACAAAAAAAAAAAAAAACTCTGCACAAAATAAAAAAAAACAACTATGTTTTTTACTTATTTTTCTTTTATTTTTTTTTAACTAACTCAACGAAGCAAGAAAAAAGTAAGCCCATCTTATTTTTTTTCTCTCTCTTGACAATTTTTTTTTTCTGCCAAAAAAAAAAAAACTAAGGGGGGTTCTAAAACCACGATACCTTATTGTATAAGTATCGTATACAATACCGTGGGCCCCCATAAATGACCATATACGACAACGGGGGCGCCTTTTTTGTCATATATGGTTTGTGAACCTTCCCAGGGGAGGGGAATTTATTGTATACAACATTCTGGGGTCCATGGCTATTGTATATGATAGTTTCGGGTACCCCAGTATTGTATACAATAGTCTAAATATTGTATACGACACTTTGACGCCCTTAGACTATTGTATACAATAGTTTTTGCCCCCAAACAGTATTGTGTGGGGGTTTTAAGCCCCCAAACGGGGCCGTGCCAAAAAAATAGGCAAACAAATTGCAGTGGGTGGATCAACAATCGATCTGCACTGCCTCAATTGGTACCCCTTCCCTACTTTGTGGGGAAACAATTGTTGAGCCACACATTGCGTACCCACTTGCACATTTCCAAAACTTACCACTGGTTAGTAAAGGTTTATGTTGAAGTTTGGGCTGAGATTTTGAAGGGCTGATGCAATTTTATTTGTTGGTTTTTTTTGTAAGAAAAAAACATTCAAACACACTTACTTCAAAAATATGGAACAAAATTCTGGTGAAATCATACAAGGGTCTTCTAAAGACCACATTGTAAGTTATTAATACACAATCCATTATTTTTATGGGACCCATTTTTGACTAATCAATTTTATTGATTTTTTTTGATAGTTGACCAAAGAAGAAACAGGTAATCTGGTTCCAATTCTGGAAGACATCAATTCTGTGGATTATACAGTTGGAGGTGCATATTTTTTGATCTTTTGTTTGCCAATAAGTGATGACTCTAATGTTGGATTGTTTGCATTTTTATTGTAGAGCCCCTTGCTCCCCCACCCACATATAGATTTAAGGATAAAGTTTTTGCGTTCTCGAGAGTTTTTCCAAAAATGGGCCTATTCGCATGGATATGGCATTTTTAAGGCTAATTCAAATAATTATCATATGACTTTAGCCTGTGATCGGTGGGGTGAGAACGACGTCCGAGAAGTAGCCCGAAAAAAGAGTGACATCAACTAGGAAGTGTGGGTGTCCCTTTCGATTGTATTTTAGCAAAAAAGGTCAGTAATGACTTTTGGGAAGTCAAATACAATTTTTAAAAGGGAACACAGCTCCACAACCAGCCAACTTTGACCAACCCTTCTTCCCATCCTGCCCATTGTTGGCTGAGTGCAGTTGAGAAGAGTTATTTGAAGTCAAGTATTGGGGAACATTTGTCTGGGAGGCAGCTGAAAAGAAACTTAGCTAGTTTAACGGTGAAGGAGTGCTTGAAAACAAGGGATATTTGGAATAGGAAATCATCCGTCACCTAGTTTTATCAAGATTCTGTTCAGACTTTTAAAAGAATCCGGCTGGATTTATGAAGCAAAATATAAAGATGATAACACGATGGATGCCCTGTTCATGGCACACCCCAAATTCGTTAAATTGGCTTGTCGCTTCCATCATGTTGCAATACTGGATTCCACTTACAAGACCAATTGATATTCATTACCTCTCTTCCAAATTGTGGGGGATAAGTTTGTCATCTAAATCTTTCACGGTTGGAATTGCGCTTCTCTCGAGGGAAGTTGATAGCTACTATGAGTGGGCAATGTCTTGTCTATCTAGACTTGTGTGGAATGAAGAGAGGTTCCCCGATGTTTTTGTTACCAACTGAGAAAGAGCGCTTCCAAAGGGGATCAGGAAGGTCTTCCCAAATTTGACCCATCACTTGTGCATATGGCACATCAAACAGAATATTGTGGCGGAATGTAGAAAATTATTTTCTTCAGAAGAAGAAGAAGAGTGGTCCCATTTCTTAGATGCGTGGAAGAAAGTTGCGTGGGCTCCTACAGTGGAAGAATACAATATTTTTTTGAAGGCTTTAAGCATAGTCTTGGAAGATAGGCAAGGGGTTATGGAATACTTAGAGCGGAACATACTTCCTTTCAAAGAGAAATTCATGCAAGCTTGGTGTGGCAGGGTGGCTCATTTTGGTAACCAATTGACCCAACGAGTTGAGGGTGCTCACAACCTGTTGAAGAAATATCTTGATCAAAAGTCCAATGCTGATTTTGTTGACATGTGGCTCGGAATGAATAAACTAATTGGAGATCAAATTCATTTGGTGCAAGCATCACTAGATGATGACAGAATTAAGTGTTTAAATGATTTTCCCCAGGCAATGAAGTTATTATCCTTTAAATTGTCTATAGCAGGTTTGCGCCAATGCAAGGAGCAATTTGAAAGGTTTCAAAGAGCACATGATGGGCTGGGTTGTACAGGTCAAACGTGGAGGGTTTGGGAGTGCCATGTTCTCATAAGATTGATGGAATTCTAGCTGGACGAGGACATTTAGTAGCTGAAGATTTCCATCCTCATTGGAGGTTGGAGTATGACCCAGAACCTGACGTAAGTCTGGTTTTCATTGATATTGGTTCTGTTTGCTTTTTTTTGTTCTTGTTGGATTGTTCTTTTTTGTTGGATTGTTCTTCTTTAAACTTGTTTTTTGTTGGATTGCTCACATTTTTACAACTTGTTTGTTGTTGGATTATTCACATTTTTATAAATTGTTTTTTTAAACTTGTTTGTTAACTTGTTTTTTTAAACTTTTTTGTTGTTGGATTGTTCACATCATTTTTTATAACTTGTTTTTTTAAACTTGTTTGTTGTTGGATTTTTCACATTATTTTTTATAAATTGTTTTTTTAAACTTGTTTGTTGTTGGATTGTTCACCTTATTTGTTATAACTTGTTTTTTTAAACTTGTTTGTTTTTGTTGGATTGTTCTTTTTGATAACTTGTTTTTTTAAACTTGGAATTCTAGCTGGACGAGGACATTTAGTAGCTGAAGATTTCCATCCTCATTGGAGGTTGGAGTATGACCCAGAACCTGACGTAAGTCTGGTTTTCATTGATATTGGTTCTGTTTGCTTTTTTTTGTTCTTGTTGGATTGTTCTTTTTTGTTGGATTGTTCTTCTTTAAACTTGTTTTTTGTTGGATTGCTCACATTTTTACAACTTGTTGTTGGATTTTTCACATTATTTTTTATAAATTGTTTTTTTAAACTTGTTTGTTGTTGGATTGTTCACCTTGTTTTTTTAAACTTTTTTGTTGTTGGATTGTTCACCTTATTTTTTATAACTTGTTTTTTTAAACTTGTTTGTTTTTGTTGGATTGTTCTTTTTGATAGCTTGTTTTTGTAAACTTGTTTTTTGTTTTTAAACTCTTTGGTTGTCGGATTGTTCTTTGTTATAACTTGCTTTTAAACTTGATATTTTTGTGTGACTGTGGGGGATTGATGCTCACTTTGATTTATTTTTTGGCACTTTGATTTTTTTGATCTATCTTTTTCAAAAAATTTGCTTGATCCATATATAGGATGATCTCAAGAATAGATCTGGGAAAGTGGAGGGCGGCGCATGCGCCTCCAGGATCCCTAGTATTTTATTAAATTAGAATATGTGGTTATTTTAACACTTTTTGATAACTTGTTTGTTTTTGTTGGATTGTTCTTTTTGATAACTTGTTTTTTTAAACTTGTTTTTTGTTTTTAAACTCTTTGGTTGTCGGATTGTTCTTTGTTATAACTTGCTTTTAAACTTGATATTTTTGTGTGACTGTGGGGGATTGATGCTCACTTTGATTTATTTTTTGGCACTTTGATTTTTTTTTTGAAAGACCCCATGTGGCACTTTGACTCTAACACAGGCTTGTTTGCAGCTGGAAACGACTCTGGCCACCTTGCCTCAAGACGTTCAGGTACAACTAATTGGACAGTTTGTGCAAGATATTTTGGAGCCTCCAAACACCCCTTGTTTGGAGCCTTCAGTAGCAACAAAAATTAGAGGACGGCCCCCCAGCTCCTGACGGGAACCAAGCAAATTTGAAAGAGTTGAAAAGGAGATCAAAAAGGATCTGAAGCGTAAAAGGAAAGGAAAGGGGAAAATGAAAAATAAATGAGTTAAAGTGAGCTGATTGCTATTTTATTTTGAGTGATTGACGTTGATTAATGCTGATACTTATTGATATTTATTGTTGGATTGACAGGTTGAAAGTTCCAGTTTGGAAGATTCAGAATCATTCAAGCAGGAATACTCAGGAAACAAAATTGGCTTAAGTTCTTCATCCTCTGAAGAACAGGATGAGTTACCCTTGGTGGAGGCACCTCCAGTTAAAAATTTGTTACAAGTGAGTTTTTTTGTTATGTTGTGGTGGAATTAATATTGTTTGTTGATTTTTTTTCTTTTAAAAGGTTTATATTAGCCAAATCCCTCAACCTCTTAAGGATTTGGTTGAGTCAATTTTTGACCCAGGTGATGGAAACTTTGGGTTTTTTTAATGTGAAGTTTGGGCTGAGATTTTGAAGGGCTGATGCAATTTTATTTGTTGGTTTTTTTTGTAAGAAAAAAACGTTCAAACACTTACTTAAAAATATGGAACAAAATTCTGGTGAAATCATACAAGGGTCTTCTAAAGACCACATTGTAAGTTGGAAACTGTGGATTTTGGTGGATTGCTCAGGCAATGTTTGGTGATCAAGATCTTTTTGATCAGATAAGAGACAGTATGGTGGAATGTCTTGCAAAAGAACGGTCCAGTTTCCTTAAAAATACTCCGTTCAGCAAAAGACTTTGAACAAATTAAAAACAATCTTCAACCAGACGGTGATCTCATTGAAAAGCACCATTGACTGTCTAAGCTTGATATGGGTCAGGTATTAGCTGAAACATATCAGACAGAAATTTTGTTTCTTTGCTTTAAGTGGTTGTAATACTTATGTACCTTTTACTTGTGCTCCAGATCCCTCTAAATCTTTTTTTCATCTTTTGTTTTTCAACTCTAATAATTGGGTTCTTGTTATTCCAAAATGTGGTCCTTTTCCTATTCCTCCACTTGTAAAGCTCCCCAAAGCTCTCAGTAAATATGTTCCTCTTTGGAAAGATCATGTCCAAGAGGGTCTCTCTTTGTATAATACAAATAAAAAATAGATTTCTTTCTCTCTTGTTTGCTTTTCCTTTTTTTTTTTTGATATAGATTTCTTTCTCCCTTGTTTCCTTCTCTTTTTTTATTATTTAATATAGAATCTCATCTCAATATGTTAGTGGTCTTTTAGCTCTTTTGATTTTTAATTTCAATTAATAATTTCATATGTTTTTACCTTTTAAATTTGGGAGTGCCATTGTTGAGTATAAGTCTTTTGCAATATGAGTTGAGTGAGTTGACTGTGAGCTTATAAGTGTGTTAAAATATTTAATTATTTTATTACATTAAGTTATTGTTTGCTATTTTTGTTGCAGTCTTATTTTTTTTAATTTCTTTTATTTTTTGTTATGTTTTTTGTTATGTTTTTTGTTTTGTTTTGCTATTATTGTTGTTTTTATTTTTCTAGTTATTATATTTTTATTTGGTTTTTTTTGTTTATTATTTTTTTTGTTTTTGTTGCTTTTTCTTATTTTCTTTTTTTGTGTTACTTTTTTTTTTCTTATTCTTATTCTTTTATTTATTTATTTTTTTTTTATGTTCTTTTTCTTTTGTTTTTTTGTTTTTTTGTTTTCTTTTTTTCTTTTCATTATTTTTTTGTTTTGTTTTGTTTTTATTTGTTTTGTTTTTATTTGTTTTTTTATGTTCTTTTTCTTTTGTTTTTTTTGTTTCCTTTTTTTCTTTTCATAATTTTTTTTTTTTTTTCTTAGTTTTGTTTTTTATTTTTTTGTTTTTGTTTTGTTATGTTCTTTTTCTTTGTTTTTGTTTTGTTTTGTTTTGTTTTGTTTTGTTTCTTGACTTCTTTTCTATTTGTTTTGTGTTTTTTGGTTTCTTGTGTTTTTCCTTACTGTTTTCTTTATATCCTTCTTGTTGTGTTCCTTTTTGGTTTTTTTTTTTTTTCTATTTTTTTTTTTTTCGGCCTAAAGTATCATATATAAGTTTACCGGGGGGGACTTGTTGCAGTGAACTAGAGCAAAATTTGTGAACAAGTATCATTCCATTAGTCATAAAAGAGAAAAGAATATAACATGATGAAAATGACTGACCTAGAGCAAAATGTGTGAACAAGTGAGGAATGACTTGTCACGACATTTGCTCTAGATAAAGAAAAACAAAAACAAACATGTCACAGATTTGTGACATGAGAATAACAAAAGAAAAACAAAAAGAAGTAAAACTTGGAAGCAAAAGTCACTACCTCAACACCCCCCCTTGCTGACAAGCAGTCTTTTCTTTTTCTCATTTAATAGTCATTAATTAATGAATTAATTTTAAATTTATTATTATTATTATTTTTTTTTTTTTAAAATAAAATCTATCTTGATCCCTGAGTCAAACGAGGAGAAATCCAAATTTTGAACTAAAAGAAAACTCGATAGACGGATTTTCATCTAAAAGAATCCAAATTCAATCCAAATTTGTGCTCACATATGTGGCAGATAGTAGAGTTTTGAAGAAACAACATATCTACCCAAGAGATGCAGCTATGGAATGGACTTACTTGCTTTGGCAGATAACCCGCAATCAACTATACCAAACATGTGCCTATGTTTTTGCAACATTAGTCTAGACAAGGGTTTGGTTAGCATATCGGCTACCATGTCCTGCGTTGAAACGTGTAATATAACAATTTTGTTGTCCCGTACAACTTCTTGAATGAAGTGAAATCTTGCATCAATATGCTTTGTTCTTGAATGATGTTCAGGGTTGTTTGCTAACGCTTCCGCGCCCTCATTATCAACGTGTAGTGGAATCAAGTCATTTGGATAAATGTGAATTTCAATAAGCAAATTTTGAAGCCATAGTGCTTCTTTACAAGAATCAGACATGGCTTTGTATTCAGCCTCAGTACTAGATAAGGAAACAGTTGCCTGCTTTCGAGACTTCCATGAAATAGCACCTAAACCAAAACAAAAAGTATATCCCGAAGTAGAACAACAATCTTCTTGATCTTCCGACCAATCAGAATCAGAGAAACCAGAGCAAGAAACATTCCCCCCTAGCTGAAGCAATAAATTATTGGTTGAAACTAGATAGTTTAAAATCCTCAGTGAAGCTTTCCAGTGAGAAATCGACGGATCCTTCAAAAATTGAGAGAGTTTATGAACTGAAAAGGAGATATTTGGTCATGTAAATTGTGAGACCCAAAGTAGACAACCGATCATCTGTGGGTAAGTACCAGGTGACGGTAATTCTTGAACAGTCTTCTTTACTAAATCTTTAGAATAAATATCCGTCGGAGTTGCCACGTTAAGATGATCTTCATTGATGAAATGTTTTTCTAAAGTATCTATACAATGTGCTTGATTGAGATGAACTAATTTATGTTGAAGAGAATGTTCAATTTTCAAAGAAAGGATACAATTCATCATCCGCACCAATTTTAAATTTAGCACCCAATTCTTTTATGAGTCTGTCAACAAAGGTTTCTTGCACAATGTGCTTGATTGAGATAAACTAATTTATGTTGAAGAGAAGGTTCAATTTTCAAAGAAAGAAAGTGATGTAATTCATCATCCGCACCAATTTTAAATTCAGCACCCAATCCTTTTATGAGTCTTTCAACAAAGGTTTCTTTCCCCACAATCGCCAAATCATTGACATGTATTGTTAATGCGCCTATTAACTTTTTATCTTTTAGTCTGAAGTACAAAGTAGGATCATATGTTGATTGACACAGACCTAAATTGATTAATGCATGATGCAATTCTAGATTCCATTGTCGTGGTGATTGTTTTAAACCGTATAAAGAACGATTAACTTGACAAACCCAATCAGGATGGTCTACATCTTCAAAACCTGGCGGTTGTTCCATGTAAACAGGACAATCCAAACGACCATTCAAAAAAGCGGTTTTAAAATCCACTTGTCTACCTTTCCATCCTTTTTCCGCTAGTAGAGTGAGAATCAGACACAACATTTCTAATCTTAAAGTAGGAGAAAACACTTCCTCATAATCAATTCCTTTTATTTGCGCATATCCCATAGCAACTAGTCGAGCCTTAAGTTTAAGAATAGTATTATCAGGACGCCTTTTTATCTTGAATATACACTTTGATTTAATTATTTTCCGAGCATCAGGCCTAGGAACTAGTATCCATGTATCCATTCCCATCAACAAAGAAAACTCTTCTTCAGCAGATTTCATCCATTTTTCACAGTTTGGAGATTTTATTAATTGATTCCACGTTTTAGGAGTATCAATAAGTTGAACTTCAGTAACTTAAGCTATATTACCAAAAGGCTTTGGAGGTCGTTGCTCACAAACAGATCGTCTAGGAATAAGCAAGGGAGAAACTGGTGAACTATAAGCTGAAGTTCCTGTTTTCTTAGGAGATAAATTTTTTGATGAGGTAACAAAAAACGGGATAGACGTAGTCGGAAGAGAATGACGAATCACAGGTGTCATTATCGGAGAATTATGAGTATCAGAGCTAAGTTCATCTTCAACTACAGGAAGTGGCGAAATTGTATGTTGATTTGAATCAGGTAATTGTGGTTGCTTGTCAAATATTGGCCAGGAAAACTCTACCATAGTTGGAGAACTTTTAGGTGAAACTAGGGTAGAACTGTATGGAAACATATTATTGTCAAAAATAACATCACGATATTTTATTGAAGTACAAGAATAAAGATTGAATAAACAAAAAACATTAACATCAGACAAATAGGACAATAAGATAGACGCGCGTCCTTTGTTATCGAGCTTTTTCCTATTTGCTATGGGTATTTTGTACCAAACTAACATCCAAAAGGATGTAAGGATTTTATATCAATAGTTGGTAAATTTAGTACTGAATTTGGACTTTTGAAACCTAAAGGTGTATAACATGGAATTGAATTGGACGAATATAAGATGTGTCTCAAAGCGTCAGCCCAAAATTTTTTTGGAAGAGTTGCATTAAGTAAAGAACATCTTATTAAGTTTCCAAACGTCCTTTTCGCTCTTTCAGCTACTCCGTTCAATTCCGGCGAATGAGGAGGACCTGGTTCATGTGTAATACCCGCATTTTGAAGATATTGCTTAAATATACCACTAATGTATTCACCGCCATTATCCGATCTAAGAGCTCTAATACTAAAATTAGTATCCTTTTCAAGAAGAAGACTTTGAAAATTTTGAAGCACAGAAAAACATCAGATTTTGATTTCAATGGGTAAATAAAGGTAAATTTGCTACAATCATCAATAAACGTGACAATATATATATATCCCTCCCTAGAAGCAACCTCAAAAGAGCCGAAATCAGAGTGTACTAGTTCACTGGGAATTAAAGACCTATGAGTGTTTCTTGATTTGAAAGACATTATTTGCATCTTAGATGCTACACATATTGTAAATTTTTGAACGTCTATCTCATTCATTGATGGTAATTTAATTGGATTAAATTTTAAAAAAAATTTTAATGGTCGAAGACCTATGTGCAATAATCGAACATGAAAGCCGTATAATGAGTCGTCAACAGAGGGATTAGTCGGACAGGACACAGAATTCACTCTTACCTCACCCGATGGGAGATAATATATTATTCCTTTTCTATAGCCGGATCCAATACGTTTTCCTAAGATTTTGAACCCTTTTTCTTGATATATGTCACAAGAATCAGAATGGAAAACTATTTTCAGAGAAGAGTCACATAGTCCAGCCACCGAAACAAGAGGTTTGTGCAAATTTGGTACGACTAAAGTCTTTACTTGAACGGGAGTAGATAACTGGAGATTTGCGATACTGGAGTGTGTTGCTGAAACGGTAGAGTGATTGGCAAGACGAATCAAAGTTTTATCATTTTTTAAATTTGAAACCAACTTGATGTTTGGTGTCATACTGACGGAACAACCCGAGTCTATATTGCAGTTGTTGTTTTTATTTACATCAGACACAAACATTTGAGAGTTTATAGCGACAGCCAATTGCGCAGTTTTGGAATGAGAATTGCCGGAATCTTTGTTATCGGAATCCGTTTGAAATTATACGATTGATGTATGGCCAGTTTTTGCAACTGGTTTGGAGATTCGACGAATTTGAGAAGGATTTTCACGACAACGAGTATAATTAGTTTGAGCTTTAGTTTTATCATTCTCAGATTGTTTTGTCGCTTCACCAAGAACACGGGCCGCCTTTTCACAGGCTAGCAAGTTATGACCATTGCGCAGTTTTGGAATGAGAATTGCCGGAATCTTTGTTATCGGAATCCGTTTGAAATTATACGATTGATGTATGCGCAACTGGTTTGGAGATTCGACGAATTTGAGAAGGATTTTCACGACAACGAGTATAATTAGTTTGAGCTTTAGTTTTATCATTCTCAGATTGTTTTGTCGCTTCACCAAGAACACGGGCCGCCTTTTCACAGGCTAGCAAGTTATGACCGTTTATTTTGCAGAAAGAACAAAATAAATTTGAATTATATCGAGGTTGAGATTGAGCGACTTGATCAGCTCTTGAAGAATTAGCTAAAACCGCAGATTCTTCATCCCTTCTTAACTTTCTTCTTAACGACTCTTGCTTCAATGCGGAAACGATATGAATCAAAGGAATATTTTCTTCATTCATTAATGCGGAAACACATGGTATCAGATCAGATGGAAGAGAAAGTAAAAGAGCAGTAGAATGAATATCATCCGCAGTAAGGGGATGATCCTTTGAGATTAACGAATTTAATCTTTCTGCGTATATTACCATTTTGTCAATGTGTGCATCAATATCGTCACCCGACATCTTAGTTAAAATAATTTTTCTTAACCAGTACATGCAACCCCCGGAAGAAGAGTCTTGGTGAGCATCTTTGATTGTGTTCCACATCTTCAATGCATTATCATCATATTCACAAATAAATCTTAAATTAGCTGAATAGATAGTCCTAATGATAAAAGCGCAGACAACATCGTTATCGTGATCAAAAGTTTTAGGACGATCTTAATGAATTTGAGGTTGAATCACATATGAAAGTTTAGAGAATCGAAGTAGTACTTGAACGACCATACTCCAATTGATATAGTTTGAATCAGCTCCAGGAGGTTTAAGTTGAACTATTCCTGAAACTTTTAATAACGAAGTGTCAGAAATTTCCGATATTTGACTCGACATCGGCATTTGATGAGGAGCTGGAAGATTTGAAGTCATCTGTGTTGATGAAAATAAAATCAATTATTGAAGTGTTCTTTTTACTCGTTGTGGAAAGATAAATCGTGTCCGCACACGAATTCGACTCTCCGCAGGTTCCAGAACTCAATGGATCCGCTTTGATGGACTGAAGGACCAAGATCTAAGAGAAACTTACGCTCTAGACTAAGAACCCCAAACAAGTTGGCCCTTTCTTATTCATCGTGCTTCCGCAGTTTCCCTCCCTAAGAATCCTGGTCAGTGATTTTCCCGCTAAAGAATGTGAGAATTGAAGTTTTACGTCTGATACTCTAAATTAATCTGATCTGATTGTGTTCTGTATGATTATTCTCTTAAATGATGAATATGATGATATATATCAGATAATGATCCCTATTTACAACTTTTCTCCCTCCCTTCCCATCCCGCGCCCGATTCCCCCGATTCCACCATTTCTTCCCCGTGCACCCCGATTTCCGTCTCCGCAGCCGTTTGCCCCAATCACCAATCCCGCATCCGCCTTACTTCCGGAACCCATACTGCCGACCGTCGTCACCCTACGGTTTACGTCTGATACTCTAAATTAATCTGATCTGATTGTGTTCTGTATGATTATTCTCTTAAATGATGAATATGATGATATATATCAGATAATGATCCCTATTTACAACTTTTCTCCCTCCCTTCCCATCCCGCGCCCGATTCCCCCGATTCCACCATTTCTTCCCCGTGCACCCCGATTTCCGTCTCCGCAGCCGTT
>JNCO01006049.1:0-13439 GCA_000785685.1 Uromyces viciae-fabae | reverse complement strand
TAAAAAAAAAAAAAAAAAAAAGGCGCTGGCGCGTCAGGGGCGCCGCCAGCGAAAGGCGCCATACTGACAATGCTTGCAGGCGCCTCTGGGCACGCTCATTTCCCAAACCTGGCGGCGATTGGCCTGGTTTAAAAAACAACAGCATTTTGTACCAGGATCATAACCTTATGATTGTACTTTTTTTAATTTTTCAAGTACATATCAAGAGATATAAAGAGACACAGGGCATCAAACTTCAAACTTGCCCTAGTTGAATTTTGATGCTCTCTATCAGTTTTTTCTTCTTTTGAAACAAATAAAACAAGAGTAATGAAAGATAAGACCATGATGGACACACATTTTATTTTTTACCATGCTTAGAAGCACCTTTCTTCAATATGAAATTTTACTTTTCTTTCTTCGCATTTTATTTAGGTTTAGGTACAAATTTTCCCATTGTATATAAATATATCACAATCGAAACAATTTAAATTTAATGGTGAAATCAGAGGTGGATATCATCTCTTCTGTCTGACTTGTTCTTCTTATCGGATGGTTAGTTTCTGTATCTGTACATACTTTCTTCCTTGAATCTTTCTTTCTTTTCATCTTGCCATGTCTCAGTCTGATCGTCACACTCAAGTTAAGCAATCAGGTGGACTCATTTCTGACTTCCACACTTTTCCTAAGTTTTATTTTACACAGTTCATAACTGCAAAAAAGTATGGAAGAGTATGTAGCAGCTGAAGGACCTATATCTGAAGCTGATACACATCTTTCCATACTTTTCTATTGTACCCAATACAGTTGGTGCCCTCATTTCTGACATCCATACTTTTGCATAGTTTTGTTTGACAATTTTCATAACTAAAAAAAAGTATGGAAAGGTATGTATCAGCTATGGGACCTATCTCTAAAGCTGATACACATCTGTCCATACTTTTCTATTGTACTAAAAATGGTAAAATAGAAGTATGGAAAAGTATGAAAGGCAGAAATGAGGGCACCTAGTGTAATCAAAGTATGGAAAAGTATGTAAGGCAGAAATGAGTCCAGCAAATATACACAACTCCTTCCGTCTCCTAGGATACTTCTTGTCCGCCAGGAAACTCAAAGCCACCCATGCATAAATATCCTAGCTCCATTACCGCTAACACCACATCAACAACAGAACTACACGCGACTGTAGCACCGAAGACCCTCCTCCACCACTAAGTGATTTGACCCTTCATAGTCTAGCTGCTGCTCCAATGCCAACACTTCATGAACCTCAATTACAATCAAGCTCTTCTCCATCTCAGGATCTTCTCGATCTCCATTCATCCTCCTCCCGTCTGAGTGGACCATCTAACCTCTCCGACTCAATCAACCCCTCTCTTCCACCTATCAACGGGAAAAGCTCATCCATTACCAGGGGGAACAATCGTCTAGGATGGATCATAGGCCTTGCTTCTGCCTTAGCCCTTTGTTTGATTTTCATCGGAATAATAATCAGAGTTAAGTTTGTGAAAAGCCGCAGGATACGCGACAGGCGAGAACAGGCTATTTCAAATGAACTTGAAGGAAAGCACCTAGAAGAAGCAGTGATGCAACACGCGAAGCCTCCAATTAAACCCAAATTATCTAGTTTAAAAAAAAAACAGTCGGAGAATTTTTTGAGCGTCGCGGAATATTCCGAGAGCAATAAACAATGTCAACAAGAGATACTTTCATGGGAAAACTCATCGCAAAAAAGTTCATCAAAAGGCAAGAATGAAGAAGATGACCGGTCACAAAAATCAACTTTTATGGGACGCTTGAGCTTAAAGCATTTTGCCTTAAAGCCATCGGTCGATATGCTCATCTTTCAGGCGCGAACCGATGCACCTTTAGATACTTTTCAATTGGAAATAAAGAATCGTGAGAGGTTATCCAAGCTGACGTGAGTGCCATACCAGTCTCCTCCTGAGCAGTCGAACAATCGGCTGATGATTTTCCTGAGAATAGAGATAAATCTAAAAATTGCTCCCTTCAACCCGGCCATGGGGCCTTTGGCGATTGCTCAGGACAATGAACTCATTAAAAAGCAGCTATCCACGCTCACAATGTACCAATCCCTAGATGCAAGTACCATGAACTCATTGATGATCTAGTATACCCGAAGCCTCGATTCATCAAGCTCTCATGGTATAAAAAGATATAATTTAGAAAACTAAGGCTAACATACGATATCAGAATAGAACTAGGGATACCCTAGGGGTTGGACTGGACTGCTGTAGGTACACATGGGCACTAATTCATGTCGGTAGCTTAAAAAATTCATCTGATTTATTTTTATTATTATTTATAAGTTGTATACTATCAGCTCGCCAAAAATAGATGATTGTGAGATTATACATTAAAGAAAGGCACATCCCACAGTGCAAAAAGAGATAGTGTCATTTTTAAGTACCAGTCTTTCTTTCATCTTTGTAGTTTCTTGTTTTAACTTATAGAAAATAAAGCCAAAATTAATATATAGATACACCCTTTTGAGCCTTGAGTAAAAAAAGAAATATTTCAATCATAATCTATCATGTCTTGCGTGCGGAAATTAGGAATGTTGAAGTAAGAATGGTTGCGATAATATGCATCAGAAATGATGCAAACTTTCATTCAAAAAACAATGAGAATCGGCGAAATATTCCGAGCCATTGGAGCTGCCTCGCCTCACCCGCTGGTGATCAGCAACGTCCCCGGACAGGATTGAACTGTCAACCTCTCGATGCACCATAATGTAACAGTCGAACGCGCTAACCAGTTGCGCCACGGAGACTTGATTTCCACGCCTTCTGCAAGCATCACGGCCTATAACCCGACATGCAGGGGATATCTTCTCACAAGTGAATATCTACTTGTAGACTCTGGTCTGGGTGTGTAATATGTTATCTGAGAGGGGTAAATCACAGTGTACTCGATACAATTCAAAAGTGGAAAATTTAAAAGTGCAAAGCAGAGGAAGGGTTTCCTACGCGGAGGTAGCCGCGGTGACTGTGGCTTGCTGAAGTCCGTCCTGCTGCGGATTTGTCCTCGCCGCTTGTCTGCAAGCTGTATATAATCGGGTACTCCGGGGTCCTCCGTGTAACACGTCTCCGTGGCGCAACTGGTTAGCGCGTTCGACTGTTACAGTGTGGTGCATCGAGAGGTTGACAGTTCAATCCTGTCCGGGGACGTCAATATTTTTAGCAATCTTGTGAGTTATCCATGCCGCCCTCTGCAATTTAACACAGTCTTCAGTATCATCCCAAGGGCATTTAAACCTCAAGACAAGCTTGGTGGCAATAAACTGGCTGTTTCAGGATACTTTCAGTTACATTGTTTGATTTTTTTTTTTTTCCATTAATTTGCTGTTGAGGCTATCCTTTATTCCATAAATTTTTGATTGAGAGCTGAATAATTCTCGAGCATTCTTGTTATTCTCACCCGCGTCAACGCACGGATACTTAAGCATCTCCTAGTAAACTCAAAATTCAAAACCAGTTCTGGTGAGGCTTTGTTGAGCTAGGTAGAATGTGTGCGCTTGGAAGTGATTGATCATCTTTTTGTTTTTTTAATGTCTGGGCGCTTTTACAAGTTTTAGTTACCAGGCATGTCTTTTTATTCGAATTTTTATATTTCCACATCCTCTTATCATTGAGTTATGAATGTGTAGCCATTTATAAAGTCTTAGTTGTTTAATTCAAGCCATGACGGAAGGAAGCATTTGAAAGCTTAGAATAGTTTATATATATGAGATGTTTATATCTTCCAGTGGTCAGCTTCTCTTCTTCCTTGGAAAGATCCAGTTTTAGTTCTGAACATACCTTGTTGGGTCTTGAGTTGTCATCATTTTTCATTCTGGATAATGAACATAGTAAATAGCTTCATAAATAGATACAGACTATGCATTCAAGAGAAGAAGATCATTTGAATTAAAATTAAATAAGTATCAGTAAAATCGAGATGTTGAGTTTATGTACAAAACTTTTTCTGATAATCTAAACTAGAGAAACTAAATCAAGTCAACAAACATGTCCGATGAAGCTCAGCCTACTCATCAACAAACGATGGAATTACCACCTCAACCCACTTCAAACGAGAATGTGTAAATTTTAGATTCACTCAATCAATATTAAAAAAAAAAAAAATTCATTCTATTGACTTGAATCATTCCATTAGGTTCCTGTTTCTACCCAATTTAATAGGTAAGTTGATAATCATTTTTTTAACTCAAAAACAAAACTACAAGAGAAAATAAATCTGACATGGTGAAATTAAATCATATTCTTAGGTTATACAAGGATCGTTCTAGCAGCAGTCTCGTTACATTTTATGTCGTATCATCCAATTTATTGTACGATAGCTTATATCATTTCCCAATTACTCGATGCTGTGGATGGTCAAGTTGCCCGGATGTTAGGTCAAACTAGTAAGTTTGGAGCCGTCTTAGATATGGTCACCGATCGGTAAGAACTTATTTTCCTCAATTTACTCATTATCTTCGCTTCAATCAAACCATGATTTTTTTTTTTATTACAAAATTCTTCGATCGATCCAAATCATCTTTTTCTTTTCTTTTTGTACTGATTCACTTCTTGCTTCTTCTTTTTCGTGGTGGGGTTTAATGATACGATTAGATGTACAACTAGTTGTCTATTATGTTTCTTAAGTTCGGTTTATCCTAAATGGGCGATCATGTTTCAATCATTGATTGCATTGGACTTTGCAAGCCATTACATACACATGTATAGGTAGGATTCTATAATTTTATTTTCTCAATCCACTCAGTCATTCTGTTCTCACCCACGTGTCTCTACCAATAAAAAATAAAATAAAAACAGCTCAATGGTGGCTGGATCTAAATCACATAAAACTGTGTCCAAAAAACAAAGCCGAATCTTGCATTCTTATTATACGAATTCAGTTAGTCATTCCTTTTCTTTTCAATATCTCGCTTTGTTCACTCGAGTTTGATTGCAAATATAGATTATGTCAAACTGACCAGCGCAATTTCTCTCCCGATCGATCTGTTCAATTAATATCGCGAAAACGCACAAACACTACCGAAATAAATATATAAACGAAAATTTGAAACTTTGCTACAGAATACACTATTTCTATTTTGTGCGGGAAATGAGTTATTCTTTGTTTGTTTATATTTAGCACATTGGTATGATCAACCATTACTAAAAAGAAGTTCACCACTCTGGAACTCGGCAACTTTATCTGCATTATTATCATCATCTTCATCAGCAGCAACAACAAAAATAACAAGAACAAAAACAAACCACTTTTTAATGTCAATAATTCATTCAATCACTTGGCCTCAATTAGTGGCAGTCCTAACTTTTCCTATTTGCGCTGGTAAACAAATTATTAATTTAGTTCAGTTTTGGAAAGCTTCTAAAAGTATTGTCGAATCGGATCTTGAGGATCGTGCTAAATCTCATATCCTTACTAAATCTAAATTATCCTAATGAAATATACTCTCTCTATATATATATAAAAGAACCAACCAGTCAAGTTTTCTCTTCTTTCTTTTTTTAAATTTTTATGAGTTAAATCTTCAAACAACTTTTAACATTTCCGTTTATTTGATTTGATTTTTTTAAAGAAAAAATAATAATTCATACTTGTTTTTTGATTGTGAAGTTTATATTCTTTATTCTTTTACTGTATTTTAATGATCCCTGATTCATATTTTGCTATGCAAAGATGATTATTCTGTTTCTTTAATATAAAAGGCAACTCCAAGTATGAAACCTAACTCATCTATTGTAAGGGAAATCTGCACAAAGGAAAAGACAAAGATTGTTCAAAGTTTCTCCCAGGATTTTCATAAAGAAACACAACATAAGAAAAAAAAGTGTGCATTTTTAAATAAAGAAATATAATACTAAAATTATATAAAAAGTAAATAAATAAATAATTCACAATCAACACCGATTGCACAAGTTCATGCAGAGAAATAAAACTACAACAATGAATGGCAAAAACAAAAAACAAGAAATAGTCAAAATAAGAATAATGAATACACATGATTTTCAACGAGAATCGATTCCAAAAGAAATTCAAAATTGAAGAAAAAAGAGATCTGAAGGAATAATTATCTGAGCGTCTCTTATATTAGCAAATAAATAAAAATACAGTTAAATTAAATGTCATTCAAGAATTAAAAAAGAATAGAGCTAAAGAAACTGGAAAACTATATCAAAAGGTGGATAGATAGCTTTATAATTATAAACATCTTAATTTATTTCCTTCTTCAACAAAGGCGATTTTACCAATAGGAATTTGAAAACAATCCAGATCTGAATGATCCGACTGAAGATCTCGAATAATAGGATGAGATTGAGGTACTCTCAAAGAAGAATATGGTTGAGCTTTGATAGTTTTTTCAGGTGAAAGTAGAATTGATTTTTGGATTTGATGTCGATTGGATATATGATTTGTCTTTTCACTATCAGAACTATGGTGATGCGAGGAAATGAAATTTGATTTGTTCTTCTCGTTATTTGGTTTAGTCAAATTCCATGCCTCGGTTTTAGCTTCATATTTGCGATCAATTTGGTGATCCTTTGATTTTGGGTTATGAACATTTACTCTTTCTGCTTTAACGACGTCTGCTCGATGATTGACATCTTTCAAGCAATTTTCGTTCTCATCAGACTTGAAGATCAAGCCCTTAGTATCATTTGCAACTTGTTGAAGTTTGTTTTGACTTTTGGCTTCTTGACTATTATTTTCCGTAGAAGAAATTGGTGAATCTGATCGACAAGTTCTAATCGGTGGTATAGTCGTCGTTTGAAGTAAAGGTTTATGGGCGATGGAATCATCACCTTGCTTTTTTTTTATTGGAGATCGTTCTGATAAAACCTTGAAAAATCCATTATTGGAATTTTTAGCATCTTCAGCGAATTTTACCGAAACCTTTCTCGCTCCATAAATGCCACTTGTATCCGGTTGAGCTGCCTCAGAATTATTGCCTGAAAAGATTTCATTTTGATGCAGTGGGTTTGAGGTCTTGTATGAAGTCATGGAATAGAGTGTTTCAACGCTTGATGAACTGTCCTCGATAACGTCTTGAGCGATTTGCTTTCCTTTATCCGACTGCTGATCTTCGATATTCTTGTCTGAGCAATTATTGTTATCTTGCTGATCATACTTTAACGGCGTGACCCTGAGAGAATGAGCCCTAGACTTGGCTGGGAAGTCGTCTGCGTTGTAAATGTTTTCAAAGTAGCTGGCGACTGAAATTTGTGCAGTTGCATGTTCCAAAAATTGTTTTTCTGGTGGTGTCACAAATTCTATGGTAGATTCAGCCGATGAGTCATGACCTTCTTCAAGAGGCCTAGGTTGGAGAGGATTTTCTCCTTCGCAGTCTTGCACGTTGGTTGACATCTTGACCTGTTTGGTCGGCATGCTGGGTTTGCGATTTAAGTCATGCAAAGGTTTCTCTGGGCTAATGTTATCTGCAAGCGCTGCACTGGTCAGCCCAGACCTTGTATTAGGTGTAGCTTCGAGCATGTCGAGCCCAGCATGAATCTCTTTGGCTGATACTTTCTTTTCAGCTTGTGGTTGTGTTGACTTTTGACGGTCATCTTTTCCTCTCATTGAAGCGCAATGGTTCTGCTTATCTGGCCTATTTGATTCGGGTAATGAGGTGATTTGTGCCAAAGCTTTCCTTAACCAATTGAGCCGCCTATCGCTTCTAACAAACGGTGCCGGGTATCTCGAATATTCAATTTGGTAACGGTGCTGTTGTCAAAGGGAAATATTTGTCAATGGAAAAGTTCCGGCCCGAGGCCAATGCATACTTTGACATTCAAGCAGCTTTGACTTACAATCCATAGAGCAGAAGTTAACCTGAATTGATCTAAATATTTAGATCTATCAAAATCAAATTCATCTGGGCTGCATTCAAATAAGCAAGGTCTGAGAAGTTATTATGCAAAGTTTTCTAAAAATGATAAGCGGAACTACTCAACTGATTAATCATTATTTTATTGCTAGGCATCATGGATTCGGTGTAGTGAATGCCCCTCAACCGATCTGTTTTCCAAGCTAAATCTCTAAAAACCCGCTCAAAAAAAAAGAGAGTAAGGCAGGCGACCAAAACATATTTGAGCAAGGTTCATCATCAGGGCAAGGAGCCCGCCGTGGTATTTGAAGTCAAAAACTTGACTCACATATCAGATGTAGGTATAAGTATCAAATGTGGCTGGACAGTTGAAATGAGGTCGGAAAAGCTAAGTTCGATTGATGATTTAATTGGCAATACATCGTTGAGGAAAAAGTGAGTCAAGCAACAAGTTAAAACAGCCCAAAATCTTGTCTAAATAACATCAATAATTTTACTTTAAGAACATACTCACGCTTTATATCGTGAAATACTACTGTGTAAACGATGGTCAATTTCTTCCTGAGAGATGTTTACGGACTTCTGTTTTTGAGTTTGAAGTTCCGTCCAACCCAATTTAACCATTTTTCTAATAAAATGTCTTTGAATTTTCATCTATCATTTTTTTTTTTTTTTTGGATTAACAAGTTTCAGTAAATTTTGCTACATCTTTGCCCCTTAGTGCCATGACTGACTTTTTTGTAAAAAAAAAAAGACAGAGATGGAGAAAGAAACTAAGGAAAAAGGCTCAACTGATCTGATCAAATCCACCGAAAAGGGCTCCAGTACACAGTAAGATTTCAAGAGATTATTGAAGGATATTTCTAGCTTGATTTTTTGATTGACGGGAACTGAATTATCGCTAGAGTTCATCCAATGCAGTAAAATGTTAATGCGATGAATTATTCCGGATAAAATCGAGGGGGATGAGAAACAACTTACTTCAGCATGGTAAATTTAACCAACTTGTGGACTTTTTTTAGATACAGAAGACAATCTATATTTAGATCACTTGGCTTTCTTTCATTGAAATGCTTGAAAATCGGGTCACTTTGGTCCCGGAGCAATAAGGTATTGAAAAACACGGCATTTGGGATATCGTTTAAACTTTCCGGGGTAGTCAAGGTGCCACTAATGTCAAGTTATTTCATGTGTTTTACAAAACAAAACATGTTGAATGAATGCCGAAAAGTAAAAACAAGGATGAGTTGAAGAAATGAAAAGATCCAAAAAAGCGAATTGTAAGATTCAACTCACGCTAAACAATCAATTGGAGGAGAATCGGAATTATTATTGGAATTGGAAGGAAAGTTTGATGAACAAACTTGTAGTTCAGTGGCCAATTTAAATAAACTTAGATCTTGCTTGATTCCAATCCAATTACAATTTCGACATTTCAAATTGGCATGATTTTTATGGGATGAGGGAATAAATTTCGTGTTGTTGGATGTTTCTTCTTGATTTCGATCAAGTTTTTCTTCTGGCGATACCAATCTAGGATCCGAAGAGTAAGACCAACATGAATCTGATACTTGAACCAAATTAGTTTTGGGATCCCTTACATAGAAGGCTTGAAGTTGTGTCGAGTAAGTTGAAGAAGCCGGAAAAAATGCGTGTTAATAACTTTGTCATTGTACAAGAGAAAAAAAGTTGAAAGCTATAATAAAAAGGGCTAACGAGTTTCAATTGTATCACCACAAAGTGGACAAATAAAAGTTCTAAAACTAGGTTGATGAATAAAGTTGATTAAGTTAAAGTCTGTATGAGTCAATTCAAGCCAAAATTTCTTTGAATTTGAACCAGAAGTGGAATAAAAGTTCTTGGGTAGTAAGAGTGGTGACAATAAACTTGGATTATCTAAACCGGTCTGCCCTTCAAGTTCGCTTGGGGAATCTGGTGAGAGTATGACGTCGATTTTTTTCATTAACTTATCGGCTTCTTCTGGGCTGTCAATCTTCAATGTGGGCTTGAGTTTTTCATAGTTTATAGGCGAGCAAGAACAATCGTACTCTGAAGCCTATTCACATTTTTTACCATAAAAAAAGAACGTAAAAAGTAAGTATTTTTATCATAAACAATGCAAGCAAATAGAACAAATGTTATTTTTATCTCCACAAGTATGTTCAAAGTGAAAAGACGCACTGCCAACTCAAGGGGGAAGTTCATATATTTCAATATGGGATATAATCGTAAGCTATCCTCATAATAATTCCTGTGTAAACCGCACGAAAGCCATTTATTTTTTTTTTCAAGTAAGAAGATGCTTAGAATTTTCTGCTTAAAATATGTATAGAGAATGAAAAAAAGACGAACCTAGAGTTAAAGCAATAGCAATACCAGACATAGAGCACGTCCAAGGGGGGTAAATAGTCCAAAGTTAATTCAATTTGATAATCATCATCGGGGCTTAAACGGTCTGTGCGATTGTGAGGATTCAATTTAAATAGAGATTTAGGTAGATGGTCTGCGATTCTACCTAACCAAAGTTCGAATCGAAATAAACTGAAATGATAAAAAGTATCTTCTAACTCTTGTTGTTGAGTTATTGGATAATCCTGATGGTTAGAAGGAAGGGTTTGTTCAGGAGGATTGAGGGATAAGATGGTTCTTTGAGAAAGATTGATGAGAAGATTGAATGAGTTGATTAGATTGAGATGGTTTTTGATATCTTGGATTTGATGAGGAGGACCTTCGGGCTGTTGACTAGTAGGACGAACTGAGGGGATTGATTTAGTACGACTTCGATTAGATTGTCTCTGGGAAGTTTTCTCTGGTGAGGGTGTTGCAGATGATGGGGATAGTACGATGGACAACTTGTTTTGCTTATTTTTGATGGTCATTATTAATGACCTCCTCTGAATGAGCAATTAGAAGAACAAATGGACCATGAACTGGGGATGAAACTAAGAGAGGAATGGAATTAAATACAAGAACGTAGAGTAAGTAAACAAGAAAATTAGATGTTGGGAATGAAGAATGTGAGTTTATCTTATATAACTATACTTGATTCTGTTCAAATAGAAATAGAAATAGAAATGAAAGTATTAATAGTTATACAACCAATGATGATGGAAGGAAAGAGTTCCTGCAGGGAAAAGAGAGCATCGGAAGGAACTCATCACAGCTGATCAGCTTTAACTCACCCGACCGACAACATGTTCAGTTAATTTCCTTTGGATTTCAATCAACAAATAAATCTGAGCTGTGTCAATATAATGTTATATTCATGTAAGCTTCGTCATGTCACTTCTCATCCGTATCCGTACAGTTGTTCAGTTGGTTGAAGAAAAAACTACACTCCAAAGCTTAAGCTCGAGTTTATTCCGCCGTTCTTGAAAATTCTGTAAGGATCTTCAAATCGTCAAACATGATGTTTAAAGTACATCCATGACAAGCAATTAAATACTGGGTTCTTCAGAAGGGCGTTACAACGACCCAGATTTATACATAATAGACAAGGCGGATTGAGACCCGGGTGGTGGGTGTGGGCCACAAGACGGGTCATCGGAACCGACCGATTGACCGGTGGCTTGACTTTGAAGTTCAAGAAAGGTCATTAAAGCTTTCTTGACCCTCAACGATAGCCGTTGTTCTGGCGTTCGCCCCTTGTTCATCGCCCAGATCACCGGTACCTTGGCCGGCAGAGCAACGATTGTTACTGCCTGAAAGGGACCGTTGATTCACCACTTTGATTATCGCCATTGTTGTTGCAAGGTAACAGGGATTTTGGCTCTTGTCGGTCATTTCTTCCAGCCTTGTGCACCATTTGAATATTGGGTTTTCAAGTTTTGGTAGACACCAATTCTCACAAAATTCTGTACAACATCAACACAAATCCCTGGTTCCATATCCACCCACTCCTCTGCGCATCTATCACACATCCATCCAGCCGTGGAAGTTGAACTAATTCAATAATTTTATTTTTGATTTGATTAAATAATTAACTTTATGGGAATTAGGATGGGACTAGAGGACTTCAGGGAGCTCAATAGTCTAGGAGAGATTCAAGGAAAAAGAATGAAAAAACCAATATTTTATTTCAAATCTGACAACAGCAGACTTCAAGCAAGAAAAAACTAATATACCCCCTGGCCAAAATTCCAGGGACCTGGAATGGAACTGCCCCACTCAATTCTGTCAACAGTTTGCCATAGTTTTATTTTTTACATAGCTCACATACTTTTCAATTTGCAGTAAAACTTGGAAAGTATGTTACTATGTTTCTACCTTAGAATTGAGTGCTGCGTCATAGTTTTTTCCCTGACCAACTCACCAACTACAAAGTATTTTCATTATCTCACCAACACTCCATGTATCTCTTCCATCTTGTACCAACTCTCCAGCTACTTCCTGCCACATCTCTCACTCAACTTCAAAATGTAAATGATCGAGGAAATTGATGCACAATTTCTCGGCAACTTTTCATAAAGGCATTTTCAGGCAAGTAGCATTGAAAATTCTGCTGATTCACAAAATTTGAAAACAAAGAAAAAAAGCAAAAAAAAAATTGCACCATCAGCGCATGCTTTCAATAAAAATGATCTATTAGAAATACTACAAAAAACCAAATTGGATGGCTGGAATGCCCTCAAAAATATGAATGACATTGTTGAATAATTAAAAAACAATTAATATTTTGATTAATGCTAGAGGAGAGACCGCTTTTGTGAGCTTAAGGAACTATTTAACTGTATCATATCGGTTGAAACTGATCTTTTTTTTTTTGGTAAGCTTTTAGATATTTTACATGTTTTTTTGTCTTTCAACTGATATATTCATGTTGATAGAGGCTTGAATGAACAAGAGAAAATTTCATGAATTGGTCAACTGGATTTATATTGTTGGAAGTCAGTTTTTTTTCCCTATCTTACTCCTTCTTTCATCAATTAATTTAATTGGATTCTGGTTTCTTTTATTTTGGTTGAAAGTGTTTTCAATTATGCCTATGAATTTGAAGGAGTTGAATTTCTTTTGAAAATAAGTTTTTGTTCCGGCCCAACAAACACCCAAGGCACATTTTCCTCAAAACTTACCCACTAAATTCACCCAAAAACCTTTTCAAAAACTGTCAAGTTTATTGATGGTACAATCATTCAATTAACTATGGCTCCTCAAAAAAAAAAAAAAAGGAAGATTACTGGTTGAGGAAAATTTCTTATGGATTCAATAATGGGTTTCAAAGTGGACCCGCGCGTGCAGGCAGGTCACTTTGCATAAAAAATTTTGCGGGGCAAACTTCTGCCTGAATTCATTCACGATTTTTTGTGAACAGAGGCAGGCAGACCACATCCTTATTAAAATTATAAATTTCTGAAGAAACATTAAAATATAAGTTTACAACATTTATTTTTATATTTTAATTATTTTTAATAAAAATAATTATATAAAATATCAATAAGAAAAATAAGAATAATAAAGATGAACTGTACCTGAAGGCAAAAACTGAAAAGGCCTAAAAACAATTTATCTAAAAAGATTAAAATAAGACGTTGAATAAAAGAAGATGAAAACAAATAATAAGATAGTTATTTAAACTATGATTAATGCTAATAAGATTAATAAC
>JNCO01006048.1:0-13441 GCA_000785685.1 Uromyces viciae-fabae | reverse complement strand
ATTTTTTATTTTTTATTTTTTATTTTTTATTTTTTATTTTATTTTATTTTATTTTATTTTATTTTATTATTTTTTTTTTTTTTACGTGCTAAATTGATTTCACATCACACACAAGTCTAGTAAATGCAGTGTAAATACAATAAATACTGCTGACATTGAGTAAGTAGATACAATAATCTGTTCTAATTGTGTGTTGAGATATTAATAAGATGAAATAAAAAAGAAAAAGAAAAAGAAAAGAAGAAAGAAAATAAAAAGAAAAGGAAACTGGAAAAAATATTTTAAAGTGAAATTACAACATTTTTCTTTCAGATTATAAAAAAAAGAAATCATCCTCCTCTTTTGAACTGAGCACGGTTAGGATTTTATTTAACTGACACCCTACATTCTGGTCCACCCCTGAATATTATTTTGATGTATTTTTTAAGGACCAAGAGTGATCCTTCATTGATGTATGGATTTTTGGGATGTGACGTGACAAGAGTAAAAACTCTTGGAGAGATTCTAGAACCAGGGTGTCTTTATTGTTAGTACGGTAGAAAATGATAAACAAGGAATCTCTCAGTATACAATTAGATGAAAATAGAAAATAAAAGAAATGAAAGGAATGAACAAGTAGGAATGATATTTTTAGAGAAACGGGGTATACCTACCTAGTACGGTAGGAAATGATAAACAAGGAATCTCTACTGTACTAGGAAAGTGAAATGGAATTGTTTTAAAGGAAATGATTATGTAATCTTGAGTGTTGGTATTTGTGAAACTTGAGTGAGCGGGTTCCACAGTCTCCCTTCCTATATAAAGAATTGAGATATATGATTGCGGAAAAGTGATTAAGGGGAGTAGGGATAAAACAAGGGAAAGAAAGAAGAAAGGAAGGAGGAAGAGAAAAAGAAAGAAAAGAAGAAAAAAAAAGAGAAGAGAGAAGGAAAAAGAATAAAAATGAAGAAAGAGAGAAGAGGGGAATTAAGCAAGAAAAGAGGGCAAGGAAATAAAAAAAAACAAGGAGAAAAGCCGCTAGCAAGCCTGGTTGGGAAGAGGGTACCTAACCTCATTGCCAGAAGATCTATATGAAACAATGGGTTTGATGTGCTCACACAAGTGGCCTAGGTAATGTTTTCAAACTTAGCTAGAGCCCGCGGAGGTGCAACATTGGGATGACTTACTTTTTTAAGAACATCCACTTCCTCGATGAGCTTTCCTTTATACGGTTTAACCTTTGAGACGTGCATTGTGCGGTGGTGTTTGTTGGATGGTGGAAGATATAGGACAACATTTTTTCCGTTGTTAAATGTTTTGAGGACACAATATGGACCTTGAAAAATGTCCTTCAACTGATCCACACCGGATTGATGTTTTCCTCGCCAATCTGCTGAGTTGAGCAGTACCAGAGAGCCGGGAGCAAGATCAGGAGCATCTCTACAGCGGCAGTTGTGTTGGATTTCCTGTTGTATGCGGCTCAAACAAAGTTTATCCCGTGCTTCAGCCCACGCCGTTTCCCGGACTTTTAACCAGGAAGTGAGCAAGGAGGGAGCGCCGGAAGGTGTATCAGTCAAAGGGAAAATTGGCGGGGCACAGCCATCAATCAATTCAAAGGGACTAAGTCCCGTGGAAACGTTAGAAGCTGAATTGATTGCGTATTTTACCGCTGGGAGAGAGTCAAGCCAGCGGCTTTGTTGTTATGCCGTGAAGGTACAGAGAATCTGGAACACCGTCTTATTGGTTTGTTCACTCCTCCCATCTGATTGCGGATGGAACACTGTGGACATGTGGAAGTGAATATTCATTTGTTCCATAAGGTTTTTCCAAAACTTCGAGGTGCAAACCTTACCTTGGTTGCTAATGATTGTTTCCGGAGCTCCAAAGAGACCAACCCACCCGTTAAAGAAATAGGTGGCTGTTTTTTTAGCTGCATCAGATTGATTAACAGGAATTAGCCGAGTTAAACCCAACAATCGGCACGTACATGCCAGAATCATGTTGTAATGATTCACCAATTTCAGAGGTCCCACAAAATCAATGGCTATATTCAGTAGCGGCGATTTTGGGAAGGCGGGTGTCATCATTTTCCAAGTCAGAGCCGTTGTTGGGGCTTTGGAACATTGACAGGTGTCACAGCCCTGGATGAAGGAGAGGACATTCTTTGCCATGTTTGGCCAAAAAAAATCATGTCGCAGTTCGGGAATAGTCTTCAGGTAACCCAGATGACCAAGGCAACAATGAGCTTCACAAATTAGGTTGAGACACACTTCTTGCACGTCCGGTATAACCAGGGGCCCATCTATAACTATAAGGTCATCAATTGTTGTACAATCCTTCCTCAAAGGAATAAATTTTCTTAAGGAGAGGAAGCATGGATCAGTAGCGTACCCTGACAGAATTTTCTTCTTGAGTGAGGCAGATAAGGTGCTTCTGAGTTCTGTCAAAGCAGAGACACAATGGACATCTTGAGGTTCGAAAGCAGGAGAATCATCTGATGCATTGCCTCTTGACAATGCATTGGCAATGGAGTTGTCCTCCCCCTTGATGTATTCAAAGTTCAGATCAAAATTGGCCGAAATTTTGGTCCATCGGGCCTGGTGACGGCTTAGATTTTGCTGCTTCAAGAGATAGGTTAGCAAGTGGTGATCGGAGATTAAATTGACCTTCATGCCAAGCAGAAGCATTTTCCATTTCTGAAAGGCATGGATGACCGCCAGCAATTCCTGTTCAGGGTAATTACGCTCTTCTGGTGTCATTAAATGTGATTTGTACGCGATAGTAGAGGCCACTCTCCATTCTTTTCCTTGAAACAGAGCCACCCCAAGGCCCAAACCACTAGCGTCTGTGAACAACCAAAAGTGTTCAGAGGAATTAAAGTTGACATTCTTCAGAAATGGCAGGGATGTCATGATTTGTTTGATGTTATTGAAGGTGTTCTCATTGGCAGCGCCCCAATGAAAATCCGTATTTTTTAGTTTAGAACTTGTCAGCGGAGTGAGTTGACCCACATACTTTTGAAGTCCCCAGATGAATTTTTTCATCCACTGTACGGTTCCCAAAAATGTCTTGACCCCTTTTGCATTCTTTGGTGCTGGCCACTTCAGAATTTGGTCAATTTTTTCACTGTCCAGACCAATACCATCCGCGGAGATCCAGTGAGCCCAAAACTTGACTTTAGACTGGAAGAGGTGGGTATTTGTTGGGCTACAGTAGAGGTTGGTATTAGATTTTGAGTTTTGAATAAAATGATTAATTACTCGAGAGGACTAGCAAGCTGAATGAAAAAGTCAATACAAGTATTTTAAGATGATGAAAATAATAAAATCAAAAATAACCAACAAATTTCTTTTCTTATTTTTAAAAACATTCAATTTTTTTTAAAAGAGACAGAAAGAACAACTATTTGGCTTGAAGACTGTCGAGAATAAAAGATTAGTTGATATTTGATTTGAATATGAAATGAAATGAAAATTAAAATGAAAAGTTCTTTTCTTATTTTTAAAAACATTCAATTTTTTTTAAAAGAGACAGAAAGAACAACTATTTGGCTTGAAGACTGTTGACAATAAAAGATTAGTTGATATTTGATTTGAATATGAAATGAAATGAAAATTAAAATGAAAATCATTCTTCAATTCTCACCAAGGAATTTGGAAGGAACAGCTTGAAGTGAATTGAGTTTGAGTTGAGTGGTGATAAATTTATTCGATTGAGGTTTGATTGAGTGTGAGTGATTGATTTATTTGATTGAGGTTTATTTGAAAGGTTGAGTGTGAAAAGAAAGAAAGAAAATAAATAAAATAAAAGAAACGAAAAATAATTAATAAAAATGTGGATGAGATTTATCCTAGAAAGTTCTTGTGAAAGTGATGTGACATTTAGCCCATTATTCTTACAGTTGGGGGTCCTTAATTGCTTGAGGACTGATTCGAGGTCAATTTCATGTTGAGGAACATTTTGAGAGAAAACAACAATGTCTTCCAGATAAACTACACAGTTGCGGCCAATCAAATTGCCTAACACCTCCTCCAATCAAGCTTGATTTGTAGCTGGGGAATTAGTCAATCCCATGGGCATCACAACCCATTCATGGAGTCCCCATGGGGTTTTTACTGCTGTGAGAGGAATATCAGCTTCACGCATGCGTGTTTGGAAGAAAGCATTTGTCTGATCTAGAATAGAAAAGAACTTCCCTGGAGCAACCAATTGTACTAGTTCATTGACATCGGGGAGAGGGCAGCAGTCCTTGACAGTGAATTTATTTAGCGTGAGGTAGTCACAAATCCACTGTGGCAAAGCTGCAGGGTCTTTCTTCGGAATTATCATACTGGGCAATGAATATGGACTATTAGAGCGTCTCATACGACCTGCCATGATATGTTGGTCCAGCAAGGTACGCTACACCTTTAAATGCTTTTGAGGATAGGGGTATTGCCGTTCGTTTATGATTGCGTTTGGGTTGGTGAGAACAATCTTGTGTCGAATTCTCGAGTTTTCAAGTTGCATCTTTTCAGGAAAACAGCTGTTGCGGAAATCCTCGCTTTCCTCTGTCACAGGTGGAATGTCAACAGGGAATAGATCATTAAATTTATCAAGAAAATTTTTCTCAATCGATTCACAATTTGGGACGTATAATTTATGTGCAGAAGTGCCGATGGTGTTGATTTAGTCACAGGATACAATGGAAGAATGGGAGGGAGAGATGACAACGCCAGAATCCTTGCAGAAGAGAGATTGTTTGGAGATAGAATCAGAAAAGCGGAAATGTGAGAGAAATGGGATACCTAAGATCACATCAAATTTTCCCGCTACCGGTCCAATTTGAAGTTGGACACCCTTGAAGGTCTGTTTTGATGCTGGGTCGTCAAGCAATGTTTTGGTGTAAGAGCGTAAAAGATAATTTGAAATAATTTTAAAAGATTTTGATTTCTAGGAGCAATGAACTGAAGCAAGAACAAGTTAGAATTGTTTGAAAACAAAGGAAAAACATTTTTAAGATTGAAAAATAAAAGAAAATAGAAAATAGAAATAACAAACTCGAAACTGAAGATTGGTGAATGAATATTGAAAGACTTGTTTTGATTTGGGTGAATTTAGACTTAGAGTTCTTTAAATTAAGTAAGAGCTGAAGTTTTAATAATAAGTTAATTTGATTTATTTGAAGGATTTAAAAGGAGAGAGGAGGACCTCACCAATAGCACGATTGAATGTTTAGTAACAGGATTTTGAGTATGAGATTAAAAAAATAAAAGAAGAGAATGATGGAAAAAGAAAAGAAATAGAGAAAAGAAAATGAAAGATGGTTTTGATGAGTTGAATGAGAATCTTGATTTGAATTGAGTTGAGAGTTGATTGAGAGTTTAGTAGTTGACCGAGTTGAAAGTTGATTGAGAAAAAAAATAATAAATATTTTCCTTTTCAATTTATTTTTAGTTGAGATGATTCATTTCTTCACGGTAAAATTTGTGACATGTAAGTGATACTTGAAACATAGCAGTTTAAATCTTACAGAGCACAATAAAATCAAACAGGGATTGGATGATTTTAATGCAAGACTGATGCGAGTAGGTGGGGAGAGGGGATACATCAGAAATCAAGTTGATTTCTGCTCCGGTGTCAACAAGACATTGTAAGCAAGTGTTTCTGCAATACGAGTAAATCACAAGCCATTGAGTCTTTGGAGGAACGTACGCTTCTTATTTTGTAAGTCGTAATTCTTCATCGAGCGACTCAAGATCTGTAACCACTGCAGTATCTAAATCCGGGGACTCATTTTGTTCCAAGGATGCCACTTGTACACCGCGGGAACTGGATTGGCCCGCTTGTGGAAGAACAGATTGGCCCACTTTCTGAACCTGGGAAGTGGCTTTGGGTGGTGTATAGTTGTGCGGTTTTGGTGGGGTGACAAATGTTGAAGGGATCTGAATGAAGGATTGATCAACTAGGGGTTGTTGACACAAGCCAGGGAGGCTTCCACAGTTTCTCTTGCAATTATGACATCAGCCTTGAGATTCCAGGTACGCATGAATGCGCCAGACTAATTCTTCTTTTGAGGGTTTGTTGGTATTAGCTAAGGAGGTGGCTCCACTTGGGTTGGAAGCAATGGGGCAAGCACAAAGTGGTTGTTTCTTTGGAAGCCCCTTGGAGAACTGATTGATGTGTTTCTCAAACGTGTTAAAATGGAACAGTTCTGCTAAAAGTAGCTCAAAATTGTGAACTAAAGACTTCAGATCATTTGGTAATCCAAAAACCATTGCTTTGGCCAAGTCAAAATCGGATAAGATAGTTGCTTCAAAATTCAGGCGCATGCTCTGAAGTGTGCGAGCTTGGTTACTGAAGGCAATGAAGGACTCTGTTTCCATCATTTTAAGATTGCAAACCCGTTGATGTAGTGAAGTCTTCCAACGTGGCGGCAAAGCAAAACCAAAGAGTTTGGCCTTGAACTCATCCCAAGAAAGTTGAGAGAGACAATCAATCAAATTGGCAAAGAATGCCAGCGTGTTGGTTTCCCGGATCAGAGAGCCAACAATTCGGATTTTATCTTAAGGGTGAACAACACCTCCAGTGGCGAAAAATATCAGAGTTGCATTAATCCACTTTGTTGAAACAGTAATTAAATCAGCACTGTTCTATCATTATTGTTGTTTTTCTATGGTTTTATCCTCCACTCCCATCCTTCTATCATTTATCCTGATCACCAAGTTTTTTTAAATATTATAAAATAAAAGATAAAAAAAACTTGAATATTTTTATATTTGTCTAGTTAGTTTTATCTCATTGGTGTGTAGTTGCCACTGAGATCTTTATTAATTATTGATGTGTAGTTGTCAATAATATAGTAATAGTGTTATAACATGTTTAGTGGTGTTACATGTTATTTATCAATCAAGTAGTCATAAAGTTTTTTATATAATTGATGTGTAGTTGTCAATTATATAGTTAATATTTTATAGCATGTTTAGTTGTGTTATAATCTAGTAGTTATATTTTTTTATTTATAACGTGTTTAGTTGTGTTATAACTTAGTAGTTAAAGTAGTTATATTCTCATGTGTAGTGGTAAGATTTTCATGTTGGTATAACATGTCACAGAGTTGTGACATGTTCTTTTATTTTTCTATAAATACTGCTTGCTTTGAATGAAATAAAATCATTGAGTTGAGCCATAAAATCATCTAAAACTAAAACTGCTCCCTTGCTCCTCTTTCAAAATCTTTTCCTCAATCTAAATATCTCATCTCCATCACCATAAAATCAACAATTATCAGCTCATTTCATTCTGTGACATTTAAGTGATTTTTGAAACTACTCAATCCTTTCAGTCTCTCAGTTGAAATCTGAAGTCTAATTTCACAGGTTCTAATCTCATCATTCTTATTCACTACTTCTTTTTATATCAAAATCCTGACTTACAATACTCAGCTCATATTCATCAAAGAACCTCCTTCAATAAATTGGTAATGTTTGATTGAAAAATTCTGTTTTAATTTTTGCTTACTTTGATCTTGTTATTTGAAATAAAAGACTGGTTTTGGTGTTATAAAACTAAATTCTTTCACGGTTAAAAGCCAGCAGCTCAAACCTAAAAATCTCGACTAGCACAGCCATTACCACACCGGGACCAGCAGGTGATCAAGTATTCCGATTGATAACGCTCAAGGCAATTGTAGAAGGGACTCCACTATGTACAGAGGAAAACTACTCCATTTGGAGACCAAAGATGGAGAGCTTATGTAAGCTAGGGGAATTCTTACGGCAATGAACAATACGACTGCTCACCTCACATCAGACTTCAATGAGGAGATGGAAGCGTTGTGAGACTCCAAAAGAGGCTAGAGAATTTAAGCCCTAATGGCAGAATATAGAAAGGTATGGATGAGTAAAAACTCTGCCCTTCTTGATGACAGGTATTGATAGAATGGTTTTGTCTGAAGATGATCAGGGAGCAAGGCTACACCTGGTTGATGGTTTATATAATGATTGAGTATTTTATTTCTGAGTTACAGTATGTAGGTGTTTAGTATTTTTCTATTTCTTATTTTTCTAGTATGTGTATGAGTGAGTGATGGATGTGTTATCTGGGTTGGATGATTGGATGGATATCAGTGGATGGATGGAAAATTTAATATTTGTGGATCCGTGAGTGGATGACTGGAAAAAAAAAAAGAGTGAGTGGGGGGAGAACAGGCTGGAGAGAGCTCCTTATATACAAAAATATGAGGGATTTTAGCTCCAGGGGAAAGCACAACTGCCCTGCAAAAATTGGTGCACAGACCTGCACAGACCTATGATGTCATGGTGCACTGACCTATGATGTCATGGTGCACTGACCTATGATGTCATGGTGCACTGACCTATGATGTCATGGTGCACTGACCTATGATGTCATGGTGCACTGACCTATGATGTCATGGTGCACTGACCTATGATGTCATGGTGCACTGACCTATGATGTCATGGTGCACTGACCTATGATGTCATGGTGCACTGACCTATGATGTCATGGTGCACTGACCTATGATGTCATGGTGCACTGACCTATGATGTCATGGTGCACTGACCTATGATGTCATGGTGCACTGACCTATGATGTCATGGTGCACTGACCTATGATGTCATGGTGCACTGACCTATGATGTCATGGTGCACTGACCTATGATGTCATGGTGCACTGACCTATGATGTCATGTGCACAGACACTATGTAAATAAAACATCACCTGATTGGTGCACAGATATTTTTATGGGTTTAAAAAGCACATGACTTGAGCACAGAAAGTTGAAAGTAAGATATCACAGACAGGGGAAAGGTATACTGTCACACAAACTCCCCAGTGAAACTTATTTCCCTTGTAACTTCTGAACCATGTGACATAGAGGTATGGGCTTGCTGAGTGACTAGGGTTTATTTTGTCCCTAGAATCCATTTTTGAGGTTTATTTGAGTTTATTCCTTGTCCTTCAGTCTTGAATTCATTGTTTCATGTCTTGATTCTGATTTATATTGTGCCTTTATATGTATAAAACTATTGTGGATATTATATTTTGACTGTATCATTGATTTATAATTGAATGTTGAAAGCCTTCCATGAATAATATTAAAACTTTGAATATTTTTGGTTTGTTTATCATAATATTTACCACAGCGTACATTCTGTCAAAAATAGATGCTAAAACTCACCAAAATGTTGTTAAGCAAAATATTGAGGACACTGCGAAAGCCTTATGGCAAGCAGTACAAAGTCATTTTGCCTCTTGACAGTCAGAAAATGAAGCAAGGGTATTCTTAGACTTCACGTAATTGAAAATTTCAAAACCGATGCAATTGAGTCATTTGTAACCAATACAAGAATTCATCTGAACAAACTCGTTGAGGTAGGAATTGAACTCCCAGACAACATATTAGCCTACCTTATACTTTTCAAATTTCTGGAAAGCTTGAATCAAGTAAGAACAGGTATTCTTCACAACAGTCAAATCACAACCATTGAATTAGTTCTCGAAAATCTAACACAACTAAAAAATGAATTAAGGGCAAGCATTCAAAATAGTAACTCACAGCAAATAGTCGGCACAAGCCTTTACCAGGAGAGCACAAAATTTGTGAATGGAAAACATAATCCCGCCGCGAAAAGATATACGGCCAATATGTGCTGGGAATTTTATCCTGACTTGCGTCCCAAAAAGTACAAAAATAAAAACAAAGAAGCTCACTTCTTCAGCTTCTTCTGCGGTCTAAACAAAATGGGAAAGAAAGAAGAGGAACGGTTGATCCTGGACAGTGGCTACTCAATCAACATGTTTAGGATCAAGGAAGTGTTTCCCCAACTAAATGAAAAAGAAGAGGGCAAAATCAAGACTGGGAAACCAGCTGCCTCTCTTCAAATTAAAGGAAAGGGTTCCGCTGTCATACCGTTACCCAACAGCATCATCCATTTTGCAGATTCCTACTATGTACTTGATGCAAGTGTTAAACTAATTTCTCTTGGAGCTCTCCTTAATCAAGGAGTTATTTTGAAAACTGAACTAATACCCAAGCAAGAAACTAAATTCACTTGTGAAAAATATTCCACAATATTATTTGAAGGAAATATTCAAAATAATCTACTAATGATCGATTCAAAAATCAACAAAGAAGCAGAATGTCATGTGGTAAACTCCGATGATCTGATGAAGATAGACCGCACACTGAGTCAAGCTGGGATAGATAGGATGATAAAGTATCTAGGCAAAGCTAAAATAGACCCAGTAGCAATCAAAAACTTTGAGTGTGAAAGCTTTCATCTGAGTAAAATTAACAAGTCCTTGTTCAAGAATCTGGCAACACCAGTAAATAAGGCATTTGAACGTATTCATGTTGATCTGATGGGGCCAATATCTCCAACATCAAAAAGTGGACATCAATTTGTTCTAACTTTAATTGACAACTTCTCCGGTTACTTAGGTGCGTATCCTCTAAAGAGCAAAAGCGAGACCACAGAAAAATTGAAAACCATCCCAAATCTAGAATTTAAAAAAAGAGGATACTACCCCACCAAAATCTTTTGTGATGGGGGTGGGGAATTTATCAACAAAAATCTACTTGACTTGAAAAAAAAAATTATCAAGCAATTTTTGTTGGAACCCTACCACTCACAACATAACGGGAAGGCCAAACGGGCCAATTGTACTATAAGCAAAGCAGTTTGAGAAGTACATACCCAGACAGGAATTACAAAAAATCTGTGGCATGAGACTATAAAAGGTTGCACCGTAGAACTGAATCAAATTCCAAAAATTGCTTGAACCAAATGAACCTGGGAACGAATCAACAACAGTCCAATAAAAGAAGGCTACCTTCAACCACTAGGTACAGATTTAACCTATTTAAATCAGAAACCTGGCACCAAATACAAATGGTCGGAAAAGGGATGCTCGGGAATCCCGATTGGGTTTACACCAATGCTACTGTCATATTGGATTCTCACACCAAAAGGTGTGATAGTCTCCTCTAAACAGGTTATCTTTCACCAAAACCAGAAAGAAAACAAAACTTGGCTTTATGATCTAATGGTAGATGAATTTGAATTAGTAGACTCAAATATACTCCCAGAAGAAAATTTACTAGAAGGAAAATCAAATGAAAACCAAGCCAATCAACCTGAAGTGATAGAAATAAAATATGAGGCATCTGAGTTTCCAAACATCAAAACAGAGCCCTCTGAAGATGAAGAAGAACCTTCCTCCGAATCCGGTGATGATGAAGTTGAATCACAGTTAACGTAAACTCAACCCATCAGAGAACTAAGAGACAGATCAAGAATCAGACCTCCACAACGCTTTGATCCCCACGGGTACCATATTGATTATTTTTCAAAAAGGAACTCAAAATAATCTAAGAAAAATATATTTTTAATTATTCATTTTATTTTGAAATGTTTTTTAATGATTTAAAAGTTATTTAAGAAATTTTTTTTATGATTTAATGATTAATTTTTGTGAGATTTAGAATGGGACTAGAGGATCTCAGGGAGCTCAATGCTTCTAGGAAAGGTTCACGGAAAAAAGAGTGAGAAGAACCAATGTTTTCATTTCTTTCTGACAACAGCAGATTAAATAGAAGAAAAAACAATTTTAACCCCCCTGAACAGCTTGCCAGGGTCTAAAGTGGTTCTAAAACCTAACACTAAAATAAATGACAAGTTAAGAGAAAATTACTAAACACTAGAGATATCTTACTACTACGTTAATAATATTTCACACTATAAAATGGATCGTTGGTTCATTTTATTTTACTCCCAAATAATAAAGATAAAATAAAAATATAAAAAATATTTCTCAAGAATAATGTTGACTACTGATGATCAAGGTTCAATGACTACGTGACACATACTACTGCAACTATTATCTATTTTTAAATATTTTATTTTTATTCTAATTCTTTTACTATTTTTATTTAACTAATTTACCTGGAAATAAAAAATATTTTAATTTAAAAATAACTTGGCATAATTGTAAGAGTATTGAGTGGTCATGAGGACCAAATTCCAACAATTATCAACCTAAATCTTACAATGAAGCCAAAGCAATGGCGAACTCAGATGAATGACAAAAAGAAATAGACAAAGAAATTGATACAATTGAGAAACTCGGTGTGTGGCAGGAATATGATGGGTCTGATCAGTCTATTCCAAATCTACTTAGCACAGTATGGACCTTCACATTAAAAATCAATATTCATGGTGATCCACAAACATTCAAGGCAAGACCTTGTGTCAAAGGATATAACCAGAAATATGGTGTTGACTATTTTGATACTTACGGGCCAACTGGAAAAATAGCATCTCTACGAACACTATTAGCATATGCCGCTGAAAATACATTAGAAGTACTCCAATTTGACGTCAAAGGAGCCTTTTTACCCTCCGACATAGAAGAGAATGTGTTCATCAGGTGTCTGAAAGGTTGTAAAAGAAACTCTAAGATTCTAAAACTTAACAAGTCACTCTACGGACTCAAGCAGGCCCCCTTAAACTGGTATCAACATCTAACTACTTGGATCAAGACTCAAGATTTCATTGAAAGTGATCACCATGGGAAAAATGAGGGATCCGGATGACAAGTGAAATTAAATCACTAGCTGGTCACTGATTCAGATTCTTACCAGTCCATAAAATTATCCAAAGATTTTTCTGAGAAGATTATGCCTGTCAGTTTTCAGTAACTGATTCTGATTTTGATCAGTACATAAAATGATCCAGGAATTTCTCTCAGAAGAGAATACCAATCAGTTGTTGGTAACCAATTCTGATTCTGAGCAGCACATAAAATACTCCAGAAATGATCCTGAAAATTGATAATTTTCAGACTTAAAAAGGATTTTGATTTCAGCACAATATAAAAATAAACAAAAAATGATAAAGAATAAAAAGGAAGAAAAATAAAAATAAAAATAAGAATAAACCTTAAAAAGGGTAGCAACAGATAAAAATAAGAATGACCAGCTAGAATAAGAGACAAGTGAGGTACAAACTAGAAATAAGATTGAGTTAGTGTTTAATGAGTGAATATAAAAATAATAAAAATAAATTAAAGTAAAATAAAAATGAGAATGATTTAATACCAAGATGAGCTAATAGTTTTAGCAGTTGTACCTGATTCCTTGTACGAGAAAGTATGCTGATGAGAAAAAAAATAGAAAGGAATAACGGAGTTTGATAATGAGAAAGGAGTTTGTGAAAGTGATGTGAAAGAGATGTGACAGGATAAAAATAAAAAATAAAATCGAAATAAGAAGATAAAATAAAAAAATAAAAATAAAGGAAAAAAAAATTAAGTATAAATCCAACACGCTCCCTGGCACAAAAACCTATGGTTGAGGGCAGACATTGATTTTTAGAGAAGAAAAAGCTTTTGATAAATTTACTTTGCATAAAGGTTTTTTTAAAAGATCTGCTAGATTATTTGCTGAATTGATGTATTT
>JNCO01006047.1:0-13192 GCA_000785685.1 Uromyces viciae-fabae | reverse complement strand
ATTTTTATTCTTTATTTGTTTTTAAGTTTTATTCTTTATTTGTTTCTAATTTTTAATTTGTTTTTTACTTTATTTTTTACTTTGTTCATTTTTTTTTTCTTATTTTGTTTCTTATTTTGTTTTCTTCCTTTAATTTAATTGAATTTTTAGTTTTAATTTTAATTTAATTTTTTTATTTTTATTTTATTTTTATCTTATTTTTATCATTTTTCAGTAATTTGGCCGTTGAGGGTTGTATGCCAGAATGTAGCACATGTCCCGCCCACATCAGAAAGGAGGGGCCAGATCTGACTTAGGAGGAGATCGATAGCCCCGTCCCTACTCAGCAGGCAGAAACGTGTGTTGAGGAAGTGAGCAAGAAAACCTTGTCATGAATGATGGCAGGAATGAAAATTTATACTGTTTGCAATAAAAGTTAATCCAAAATGGATTTTTGGAAAAAAACATTTTGGAGGATTGTCCAAAATGGATTTTTGAAAAAAAATATTTTGGACGATCGTCCAAACTGGATTTTTGGAAAAAAATATTTTGGACGATCGTCCAAAATGGATTTTTGGAAAAAAATATTTTGGACAATTGTCCAAAATGGATTTTTGAAAAAAAATATTTTGGACGATCGTCCAAAATGGATTTTTGGAAAAAAACATTTTGGACGATCGTCCAAAATGGATTTTTGAAAAAAAATATTTTGGACCAACGTCCAAAAATATTTTTTTTTTTATATTTTATTTTATTATTTTTTTTTGTATGCCAGAATGTAGCACATGTCCCGCCCACATCAGAAAGGAGGGGCCAGATCTGACTTAGGAGGAGATTGATAGCCCCGTCCCTACTCATTAATCCAAAATGGATTTTTGGAAAAAAACATTTTGGATGATCGTGTAAAATGGATTTTTGGAAAAAAACATTTTGGACGATTGTCCAAAATGGATTTTTGGAAAAAATTATTTTGGACGATTGTCCAAAATGGATTTTTAGAAAAAAATATTTTGGACGATTGTCCAAAATGGATTTTTAGAAAAAAATATTTTGGACAATCGTCCAAAATATTTGTCCAAAATGGATTTTTGGAAAAGATCTTTTGGATGATAATCCAAAATTCTTTTCTCAAAAAAATTACTTTGGATGATTCTCCAAAATCATTATTTCCACAAATCAATTTTGGATGATTGTCCCAAATACATTAGCTGAGAAACTCGTTCTGGCTATTTGACCTTTGGGGTGTTGTGAGAGAAGAAAATTCAGGCAAGTTGTTACCCTTCTCATGGTTATCCTCTTTAAAAAAATTACTTTGGATGATTCTCCAAAATCATTATTTCCACAAATCAATTTTGGATGATTGTCCCAAATACATTAGCTGAGAAACTCGTTCTGGCTATTTGACCTTTGGGGTGTTGTGAGAGAAGAAAATTCAGGCAAGTTGTTACCCTTCTCATGGTTACCCTCTTTCCGAAATTCTTCTCCTGCAGTTCCAGAAAATTTCCAGCCATATCTTTGTACACTTTGAGGTTTCTTTTGATTGGGGTGTCATCCATGAAGTATCATTTTGATTGGGTAGGAGGCCCACTAATCTTCATTGAAAGTTGGTTGGAGCACGCTTTGTGAGCTTACAGGTGCTAAAAACCTTTGTTTCCACCTCAAGAGGCAGTTGCCCAAATGTGCCCAATTGTTTGTGAAAAAACATATCTCCGCAGTTGAGCACATCCATAACTGTGAGTTGGAAACAAAAATTACTCCAATAATTATTATTATATGTACTTCAAAATAAGAGAAAAGGGAAAAAAGCAAAAAAAAGGAGAAGAAAAAAGAACAAGGATAAAAACAAAAACCAACCAAGCAAGTTAAAACAAAAAAAAAAGAGAAAAACGAAAAAAGAAAAAGCAAAAGAAAATTAAAAGATATAAATGGAAAGAGATGAAAAATAAAAAGGAAAAAAAAATAAACAGACCCCATAGCAAAAACAAAAAGAAAAAAAAAATGAAGAAAACACAAAAGGAAAAAAAAAACATAAAGAAAAATTTAACAAAAAGAAATCAAAAAATTAAAAAGGAAAATAAAAGTAAAAAGAAGCAGAAAAAATAAAAATAACAACAAATAGGAAAAGAAAAACAAAAAAGAGAAAGTTTTTTCTTCGTCCCTTTTTATATTTATTTGTCTTCCTATTTTTGTTTCTTTTTTATTTTTCTTGTTATTTTTTTGTTATTTTTTTGTTCTTGTTTTTATTGTTCTCTTTTGCATCTGGTTTAATTTTCTTGGCAGTCTGCCATATGGGGCAATAAATAGTAGTATACAATACGGCCCCAAATGGCTTTACTGTGAGGATTATACAATTACTTTTTTTCACCAAGAAATGTGTACAACCCCAAACACCTGGTGAAGTTGTTCAATGCTGAAAAGGGTGACAGGAAAGCCACCCACATACAATGAATCCATGATATGTTATTATGGATTTAGTGCCCCCCCCTCCCCCCTTTTTAATTTTTCATTTTTTTTAAGAGTCTCACATGGTTTTTTTCTGTCTGAAAATATTAATAACATTATTTTCAGGCAAAAAGCTTCATACAGGACAGCAGAAAATAAGTACAGCCCATTTCGGCAGGAGTTCCTGACTTTGTATGAGAGTTTCAGGGAAAAAATATTTTACCTGATACCCAGGCCGCCCAGGTTTATTATATTACCCATGTAAAATTTTGCATACCATAAAAAAACAGTGGTCCCCTTGGCTGCATTAGAAAACTTGGGGCTGCACCATTATTGTAGTTTTCATGGATTTGGTGTGGCCCAAAAAGGCAGAGGTGGGCCTTCAGCCAATATCTTTCACAGGGTAATTAGTTGAAAAGAATGGAATAATTCATAAATATTTTCATCTAATTTATCATTACGCATTGAATAACTAAATTTAACCAATTGAATGATTGGCCTGTCCACAGGTAGATTTTCACATTTTGCACTGGCCGTTTATGCCAAGATTCTTTGTGTGGGCACAAAAACACATAATGATAGCTACCAAATATTTCTGAATCCCACTATCACAGAGTGATTGCTCACTGAGTGAGAAAACTCACACTTGTGTTTATGTGCTCAATGTGGCTTAAGTAATACTGGTATGACCAGAACATGAGAGCTTAGTTATGAACTTGTAACAGCAGTGTTATAATGGATTAAGACTGATGTAATAACAAATGAGAGCTCAGTAATAAGTTTGTAAAAGAAAGGTTAAGAAGGGTTAAGATTGATGTAATAACAATGTATCTATCAGGGCAATGTGCACACATTGTCATCCTTTTTGGGGTGGTGAAGCAACCTACTGTATCATTGTCTACGACAGAAGCAGAATACATGGGGATAAATGATACTGCCAAAGAAGTATGCTGGGCAAGAAATTTCATAGAAGAGGTATTCAATGAGAACTTGAGCAACTTCTTTATTCAGTGACAACAAGGGAGCGATCGATTTGGCTAATTCTAACTCAAGTCAGAATCACTTTTGAACTCGACACATGTCCCTCAGACTACATTTTGTTAGAGAACTTATTCAATCTTTAAAAATAAAAATAACTTATGTTCCTACTGCTGAAATGAAAGCCGACTTCCTCACCAAATCGGTTCCTAGATTTCAATTAAAGAAAGTTCTTGACAATCTTCTCAGCAAGTGGGTGTGTAAGAATGAAAAGTCAGTGCGCATGAGTCAAAGGATCACAATGATGTCATGAAAGTCTGAACGCTAAATTAATGATTACATAATCATTAATTAAACGTTCACATATATAAACAACTTGATTCTGCTGTTTATTCTCCCTCCCAGGGAATCTTTTCCGAATCTATTTTTCCCCACTCAGTTTCCATTCTATTACTGTTTTATCTTTAACCCGTCGTTCTATTCTTAGCCGACATTGCTGGGGGGGAGGTAAGCTTTCATCTATTTATAAATCAATCACATCAACGTATCGTCTTATGTTTTTATTCTTATACTTCAAGTTCCACTAAAAGACGAATCCTCAATAACTCAAGCTCTGCAACTCTCATCATTGATATATACTAAATCATTTCTTAAGAGTATGTTTTTCTTATCTCAACTGTTTTGATGGCTTCAAGTGTACTCATGATTATCATCTAGTTGTTTGTTTCTTTTCTCGTGTTATTCTCTTTCATTATCTTTGTCTTTATTCTCCAGTTTAAAATAGAGGTCTTAGGTACATAATCTTTTATTGTCATGTTTTGTTATACGTTATTGAAATATCATTGTCTTAGTTTATTAAACTTCACAACTCCGTGGTGCCAATGTTCTTTGTAGAACTAAGTTATTAACTTGTTTGGTGAAGAATTTCGCAAAACAAAAAAATGAGATCGTTTTTAACAATTTGGAAAATTTGGAATGCAAATTGGCGGCAATTATTGCTATCATAGGTTATACGTTCGGCAAGGGGAAAAAGTACAAAGCGAAATGTGAAGCCGCATGGCGTCGCTCATTATTCGATAGCAGAATGTATCACACATACACAAAAAAAATGAAAAGTAGAGCGTAGAATTTGTTTTCTGCGTGTAGTACACCAGGTTGCGAAAATCAAAAGATATAGCAAATAAAAGCGATTCGGTTTGGTGATTACTGGGCTATCACCAACTAGAGTGTGATACTGGGTTGATTGTGATTCAACTGAGTTTTTGAAATGGACCGCTGAGGGGTTCAGGGGAAGGAAATTGCGGGATCTAGAGTTTGTGGTTAGCTAGGGGATCCGCAAACATGAGTAGAACAGGTAGATGCTAACATTATTGCGGGTACCAGGCAAGTAAAATGTACTAAATAGCAGACGCTCGTGCCATTTGAGATTGGACTTTGCTGGTTGATTGTGTGTGGACTTTGCGCTTAGATAGAATCGCTGAGGCCGGTGCGTTTAGGGATCCAGTCGGCTTGGTTTGGCAGCATAGAACCATTAACGAAAGAATCAAAAACAAAGCCTTGGGGCTCAAGCTGATCATCATGATTAAATTTGTCTTGGGGAATCGGGGATGATTTTTTCTTAAGGATTTAAGCGTGATAACTTTTATGAAGAGATCTACACGCAAGCGATGATAACGTATTTAACCGAGGCTCGACTAAGGGTGTGTGAGCATTGGCCGGCGCTTTAAGAACTATATCCAGAGGAAATAAAATAACCATGCAGTGTGTACTGTCAGCCTCCGCACCCTGAAAGTGCAGATGACTTCTTGAAACGGAATGCAAGTGAGTGCGGTACAGCCATACATCAGTCGAGATACAGCTGATCTAACGTGCATGAGGAAGCCAGGCGCAGCCCCCAGATCACCCAACTCTTCAATACCATCAGCCACGGCTAACGCTGATGATGATCTGTTCCACTGTGGCACTGTGGTAGGGCTTGTTGTCATTTAGTGGTGCGTGAATCTTGGTTAAAGCTTCATTCGCTATTAGTGACGAGGGCGGCTGTTGCGGCAGCATTTAATTTTCCTCAACCGTGTGGCAACCCTTCATATCTCGCATACGGCGGGTGCCCGACTGGCTGATGTCTGGTCAATGGCCCGCCCAGAGGCTCAATCCCTCGAGGCGAGTGGAATCGACGGTCCAGGTGTTAGGTGATGGTGTAAATATAAAAAATACTCTAAGCTGAGAGTAAAGATGTCTTTGGAGGTGTTCTTGTTAATTTTATACAACATGGGGTTTGGTTTCCCTAACTTTACAATTCCTGGCAGAAGAAGAAAATGGTTTGCCTTTTTCCTATACATAAATGTACTTTTCATACATAAGTGAAGACATTATTCAATCATTAGATGGGTGAAGAAAGAGGAATAAGAGAGATGATACAAATCAAATGGAATCAAGAATTCGAGTAGAAACTATGATACAAATCAAGAGAAACTTTCGATCGCCATTCGCAACCATCTTTGAATTCACACTTCCTGTTTATTTTATTATTATTGTTATTATCGAACCATGAGAGCACAAAAGTTCAATTAATAAACCAAAGAAAACGGTTAAAAGAAGCTTGGGAAGAGTTAAATAGACGCACTCGCATTTATTAAATTCTGCAATATCAACTCCAACAGGATCAGTATCACCGTTCCAAAACCTAATTGCATCAAATATAAATTTAGAAAATTCAATAGGATGAAAGTCAAATTCAAAGGAACCAATAATTTTCTCATTATCATGCTTATCAAGCTTGGCTCTCATATTTTGAACCGAAGAGAATTTTGAAAAATATTTTTCAATTTTACTAAAGCCGTCTGTATCCATATTGTGTCAAGGAAAAAATCTTGAGTATGAAAAAAGGAAATATTTCACGCTTTTGAAGGAGACATTCTTTAAGAGGGAAGTATTTCTAAAAAATAAATAATTTTTATATTTTGTGTCAAGGATGGGGTTTGAACCTGTTCTTCTTAATTTATATTCAAATCCAAAGTTGAGTTTGTTAACCATTAAGTTACAACACTTATTGGTAACACTCCTCTATGGGTGATTATATAAGTAAGTCATAAAAAATAAATAAAATAAAAAAATGAAATAAAATAAAATAATAATAATAATAATAATATAATAATAAAATATTTAAAAAGAGATGCAAGCCTATTTGGAAATGGTGCTGGTGATGATAGGTTTAAGTGGCTTTCCTCCTCATCTTTTGCATTTGTAACTTCTTCTTCCTCTTCCATTTGCGTTGCATTTTGAATTGAATTATCATTTAAAAATGATATTAGTTGATCAGATTTATCCATCAACTTGTCCGAATCACAAATCGACTTTTCATGGTCTTTGGCGTTCAGGCTGGGTTCCTTCAGCACATGAGGCTGAATCCTAAGATTGATGAAGTTAGGATTTGAAGACATTTCAAGTTGGTCGGCGAAAGAGTTAACATAAGGCAAAGGATTAGGAGGAAGAGGAGTTGCAGGGCTAGCATCCAGAAGGTTTATTTGAATACTCCGTTGGTCATGATTGATTTTTAGCTTCTTGGGGCTTGCACCATCAGTTGGACCATTTTGACGACCACCCCGTTTCCGATATACGATCTCCAAAGTTTCATCCGATACACCGACCATTTTAATCATCCGATCGTATAATTTAAACATACTTCGAAGGGTATTTGGATTTTGGGACTCTTGGTCTTCATCATTCAAACTTTTACATACAGTTTTCAGTAATGATTCGATATCCCTCAGAAATATTGAACTGAATGATTCATCTAGATTTATTCCTAAAAGTAGGCCAAATCTTTCTAGATCAAATTCTCCTCTCGCATTTTGATCATGCAGATACTTATATAGCATCAGTTGATAACCTAAGTCGATGCATAAGTGCGTTCATAGGATATTTAAAGCTTGATACGGAGTGCTCATATGATCTCTCTGACAAAAGTTTGAACAGCATCGAAAAACATTTACTTACGTGCACTTTCTGTATACTCAGGTGGTGGTAAGGTGATACTTTGACTGAATGAACGCAGAGAGGAACCAAGGATAGAGACCTCAGAGATGGGCATAGGAGGAAAGAAGTGAGTAACGGAAATAGCAAAAACCATACGAACGTGGTTTTACTATCGCTAATTCGAGCTGAAAATCGTTTAATTGAATCGCGCCTCGGTGAAGATTTCTCAGATTGGTTAGGATGAGATGGAGATGCTAGTTGTGGTTGGAATTTATTATGAACACTCTTGTTTTCAGGCGATAACTCGGCCAGAAAATCATTCGTCGATGAATCGGGAATTAAATCAATTTGATCGATAATCCCTTGGACTAAAAATCCTCCTACAAATCCCCACTGTTGGTTTAAAAACAATTAGATGTGTTGTTGGTTAATGCGAAATATCAATAGATTGAAGAACTGGCTCACAACATGGATTTCTCGCTAAAAACACATTGCGTCATAGAACCATCAAAGAAGCAAAGAATGATTATTGAGAGACAATATGAATAAACTGTTATCTCAGAAAAGCGAAAAGAAATATAAAAAATGATCACCATCATCCCGGTAGATCGCAGCAAACTCAAGTTAATGATGGTATTCATAACCCTTGAGATTTCACAGACAGATCATAACAATGAGCTTATGATGTTTCTTTCAAATGTTTCAAAATAGGAAATTTAAAATGATTGAAAAGATGTTCGATTTACTTACTTGAGACCCCAAGTATCAACTTGCGTGACGACCTCCACGCGCACTTGTTCAGGTGCGACTTCCTTTTCCAACTTGGCATGAACCTTCAATCAAAAATCAATCCCCGAAAAACGCGTGAAAAATGGATGATATCGACTATCGAATCCTACGTAGGGAAAAAACTCAACTCTTTTACCACCATCAAGAATATTTTGACGAGAAACGACCAATTGTGAGTTGACTTTGATTTCAATTCCAGAGGAAGATAGAAAAGATTTAGGCCTTTGAGAAGGTCTCAAATATCGTTTACCCAATAGGCCGTATTCAACTTGAAATTGACACCATACTTTTTAAATTTTTAATGGCATGTTTAATCGCGTGTTGAAACATATTAGTATGAAAGAGTCGGTTTGCTCCTAGCAGGCATAAATAAAAATCGTTCAAATAAGAATGAGACGCGTTTTGGGAAAGAAATACTGACTACAAGATACTAAATCGCTAACTGATTGTGAGCATGAAAAATCGATCAAGTGGGTGGTAAGCCAAAAAAACAAATAGGTAGAAATTGACTAAGAGAAAACGAAATTTAAACATGGGAGCTATGATGGATGATTCTAACCTGAGAGAAAGTGCCTATTGATTCGAAAACGGGAGTATAGAGAGGATTTATTTCTGTGATTAGGAATTAGTGAATTGAAGCGCTGATGGAGTAGTTTATATGATAGATGGGGAGAAAAGGGGGAGGCTAGTTGAGATTTTTGCTTCTCGGAGTCGGAAGCACGTTTGTTGAATTGGTTTTCAAGTTGGATCTGCAGATGAATGGATTTAGTTGTTGGTATTGTTTTTGTTATTTGTTTTGGATGTAGTTTGTCGAAATGCTGAGCTTCGATTGCGTTGATGGCCTCGAGTGTGGCTTGCTCCCACATGGGTTCATCGTAGTCATAATCCGAGTCTGGGTCTCCTGAAGTTGAGTAGAGACTTTGTCCATTCATCGGGAGATAATTCAAAAAAGATTGTAGATGTTTGATTTTACTGCTTTTTCTGTTTCACCAAGGTTTCCGTTTTGATCAAGCGAAGGCTGAAGGATTAAGAATTCCCGCCCGCCGCATTTAGTCCCAGCGCATTTTTGACCTACAATAAAAAAAAATGACCAAGTCCGAAACCTTGGGGGGCAAAACTTGATATCCCTGTTCAAGTTCATGCTCATATCATCTCCTTGTCAAATCATATCCTTCAGCATCACATTTCATTCATATCATATCTTATCTTGCTTCCTTTGATTTATCCTTCTTTTTTTTATACTGGCTGTCAATCTTGTAAACACAAAAAATTCAATGCACTCGTCAAGCACAAAAAATCTACTGGGAATCCTGACCATCCTGAAGGTACACATTGCCAAATGAGCTCAGAGAAAAGTTGAAAAAAGAGCCCGATTCATGTCCATTGATGATGAAGCAATGGTTGAAGAAGTGGAGTAATTGGTTTTGGCAACAGTAGACCGGTACACTACTTTGTAACGGCAGTGTAAGATATTGTAACAATTTTAAACTTTTACGGTATCTGCTTTCAGGTTTGTGGATTTCTGGATCAGTTGCGCTACCGCCACAAAGTAACAGATTAGGCTACGTTATCCCCATTATCCCACTATTTTTTTGTTTTCCGATCTACATTTCCACTATTTTATTCCTTTGTTATATTTTTCTTTCCAATCTAAAACAGTCAAATATTGAATTTCAAGGAACCCTTCGAAGATTTATGGGTTTGTGTTTAATGCATGCCATGAGATAAATGCCATGAGAGAAATTAGTGAGAAAAAAGATAAAAAATATAACACGTGTATAATTTGATTATTATTTTTACTGAGTCTGAGATAGAGTTCGAAAAAAGAATAGAAGTCTGACATGGAATTAGAAAAAAGATTAGAGAAAAGATAACATGAATGAGCTCTCTTAATAACTCGCCAACTTCATGGAATGGTCCCGAGATTGGTACCCCTTCCCAAAGCCACATCAAATTGCTGACAGTTTGAGTCATCGTTTTGGGTGATAAACACCCCCAATTAGTGGTGCAGACATCCGCTGCAGCTGAAAAGAGCCGCTCAACCGCACAGGAGCTTGATGACATCCAAATAATCATGAGCCATTGTTGCCAGAGTAGGCTACATGCTTGCATGTATCTAAATTTAATTGAACAAGTGAGGACAGTTTCACTCCGGTCTAACTATTATCAACATGAAGAAAAAAAAACATTTACCTTCCACCAACTGAGCACACAATGCAGATCAGTTAGTGCAGATTTATCAAAATAAAAATTGGGTTTCAAATAGGAATCAAGTTCAGTGCCGTCGTTTGCTTTTGGATCCTTGATGATCCAAGAATGCAGCCTTGCCATGAGTCCTCATGGCTCTTCTTCACATCCAATTTGTTGTTTCTTTTTTGGATGAGTATCTTCACTCAAAGAAGGTGGATTCCTTTCCCAATACTGCTCAATCTTTCATAACCAGAGCTATCTTTACCAAACCCCAGTTCAATAACTTCAAGTTGGAAGCAAGGGTAGAGGAGCGTAGCCAGAAGAAGTGTCTTGCATTTCATTTCCTTGTGAAGGTATTCTTCCACTTGGCAAAGCATCACAGAATACATAGGAAAGAGGAGATTGGTTGTGATACAAGCATTGATCTTGTACTGGAGCAGTTCCTCCAGGTCCCGGTACTTTGGGATTACAAGTGTGCCGGTGGGTCTGTTACCTTCCATTGTGCTGGTAAGTTTGACATAGATCTAAAACAGAAAAAGCAGCCATCAATAACTTGTGCTGAGAGGATAAAATAGAAATGGGGGAAAAAAGTATAGGGGAAGGTGATGAAATGAAGATCAATCCAAACACAACCTCTAGCTCATTGTTCATGGCCTCAATGTAGTTCCAGCCATGTGGTGAATTTTGATGTCACCCAAGATTGCAGCGGCTGAAGTCAATTTTTTATTCTTTTGTTGCCTTTGGATCCCTTGAGAATTTTCCTGATCCTCTCAGAGGATGTAATTTATGACCTAAGAATAAAAAAGGTAATCAACATTCAACTCCACAATCATTTATCCTGTGATAAATTGTGATAAATAATATAAATTTGAAAATCAAACCCTTTTTCTCTCACCTCCTTAGCACCCACTGCTCTCCTGCAACTCTCAAACTTACTGTTCCATTGAATTCCATATCCTGCAATGAGATTTGGAATATTAGTACCTTTCAAATATGGTTCAGGCACGCGTGCAGGAAATATATTCAGGAAATATCAATTTTTCCTGCAGCCCGGCCAAAAATTTTTTTATCTTTGAATGCCCCCTTTTTCCTGCAAATTTTCATGTAGCACTTCAGAAAAACGCCAAACTCAACCCCTCAATTTTTTCCGCTAAAAATTTTTCGAATTAAAACAAAATCTTGTACGTTCACTTTCTCTATCTCTTGGTCAGTTCTTTTTTTCTCTTTTTCAAATCATTCTTTGAATTTTCTTCGTATTCTATATCTGATTTTATTTTTAACTTTTTTTTTGCTTAATTTTTTGAAAAACAGACCTAATCAAAGTCTCACAAACACTGATCATTTGAAAAAGCTCAAAAAAAAACCGTACGCTTTGCTTAATTTTTTGAAAAACAGACCTAATCAAAGTCTCACAAACACTGATCATTTGAAAAAGCTCAAACTTTCTCTATCTCCATTTCACTTACTTGATCTTTCTGTGCATATATCTGGTATTTTTTTAATTTTTTTTTTTTGAATTGTTTGCAAAACAGACCGGAATGGCCGGACTTACTTGATCTTTCTGTGCATATATCTGGTATTTTTTTAATTTTTTTTTTTTGAATTGTTTGCAAAAAAGACCGGAATGGCCGGTGGATCACGCCAAAAACAAATATTAAGAAACCTACGTTGGTCTTTGAAACTCTCGGTTGATGATATCGATGAAAGCAGCTCAGATGACTCAAGCGACAATGAAGATGCACTCGATGCAATTGAAGACATCATTTCAGCAATTCAAATAGTGGAATCAAGCCTTTATTTAGCACCACAAAGACGCCTTGAACATCCTTCATCCATTAACGAATACCTATTGCATCGACTTGAGGAAACACGATTCAGACAAGAGTTCAGGATGGGCCAATCGTCTTTTTTCCATCTAACTCGGTTGATTGAGGGTGATCCGGTATTCTCTCGGTTGATTTAGGGTGATCCGGTATTCTACAACAACTCGCAAAATGCACAACGCCCAGTTGAGGAGCAACTAATGGTTACTCTGAAGCGTTTGGGATGCTCAGCTAACGGAGCATCTGTGGGAATGCTCTCTCGGTTTTTTCGAATAGGAGAAGGTACCGTTAATCTTTATACATCCCGATGCATCATGGCGATTTTAGGACTCAAATCTGTACTGGCATGGCCAGATCAAACTTCTAAAAGGCAAATCAGCGAAGCGTTTGGCCTTAATGGATTCCACGGATGCATCGGTCTTGTGGACGGAACTTTAATTGGTCTATCTGATTGTCAAACACTAGACGGACCAGATTACTTTTCTCGCAAAGGCCACTACGGAATAGCGAATTTGGTCTTTTGCGATCACCAAAAAAGCATCACCTGACTGTACACAGGATGGCCGGGGTGTTCTCATGACCAACGACTAATGGACAACTCATCAGTCAGTCGCAAACCACAAAAATTCTTCAGCGGTAATGAATACCTCTTGGCTGATTCTGGGTTTGTTACCACCAAATTTGTTGTCCCCGCATTCAAAAAACCGGCTCACGGCTCTTTAAACGCCCCTCAACATCGATTCAATAATCACTTGGCCCACACGCGGGTACAAAATGAACATTGCATCGGACTTCTTAAGGGACGATTTCAAAGTCTCAAGGCGCTGCGTTTGAGGATGGCTAGCACAAAAGACGTTGTGTTTGCAACATCGTGGATAATGGCATGTGGAGTATTGCACAACCTATTGATCCATCAGAACAACAACGAATATGATGAAGAAATTATGCAAGTTGATCAATATGAAGAAATATCAATAACCCACGATCCAGCCTTACCCCGATCAACTGTTGAAGGT
>JNCO01006046.1:0-13450 GCA_000785685.1 Uromyces viciae-fabae | reverse complement strand
GCTTGCCTATTTTTTCCAGAAGTGTATCAAAAGTTTCCCTTTCAAGAAAGGTACCTTTGCGGAATAATTTGGGTCTTGCTTCTTCCAATAAGAATCAGGCTAACCTTGCTTTATCACCATTGCTATAATAAATGTCTTGCTCAGCCAATTCCATCACAAAAAAAAAAGTCTAATGAGAGATATTTCCACTTGAATGAATATGTTTAATCATGTTTCCATTTTGATTTGATGGAAGATTTTTTCTTTTTTCTTTTGATTTAACTCGGTTTGATGGAATAGTGGGTTTCAAAGTTGACTTCCACGCATGCAGGAAGCAATTCAGGTCAGTAAATTCAGAAAAAAAAATCCCCTGAATTGGACCTTCAGGAAAAAAGTTTCTTCTTCAAACAGGGAAGAAGGGAACATTTTCCTGCACCTGAAACTTGTCCCAAACCCCAAGACAAGTTTTTTCCTCCACTTTCATCCAGTTTTTTTTCTACCCCTCCGTTTTCCATCATGTCTCAACCTTCTCAGCCTCCACCTCCAACCAAAAACTCAAGAAGTGCGAAGAAAAAACAAACACCCAAAGCTAATCAAACTAATCAAATGACACACAATCAGAAAAACACAGAAGCTCATTTGTTTCAAAACTTTCCAGAGAGTTGATGGCAACCAAAAGCCCAGATAGATTGATTGTTTTTTCAAGAATGTTAATGAGTTCCTTGTGTTCCAAGTGGTGAACCATCTATGAGTTAGGATCAGAGTTTGTGAGAAAATTGATTTAAGACTTGAGGGGTGAAAAAAATTACATACCACAGTTTTGTCCTTTTGGAGATGGTGCGAAACAAATGTTTTGAGCAAAATTGGATTGCGGGAAAAACTTGAGGACTCAAAGTAGACCTCTTGCAGGAGAAATTTTTGGCGGGCATGCAGGAAAACTATCCCAACCTGAATTTACCAACCTGAATTGCTTCCTGCACGCGCGGAAGTCAACTTTGAAACCCACTAATATTTTGATGATGAATAGAAAATTTGTTTTGATTATTGTTTTTTTTTATTTTGATTTTGTGCTAACTTGGGTGGAGGGAAGATTGATGATGATGAAGTTGTATTTTGATGGAGGGATGTTGATGAAGATGGGAATCCGGGTGATGTGTTGTGGTACAGTACTTTATGAATCCAGGTTTTTTGTAGGAAAAAAATCGGTGGAAAAAAACACCCCAAAACCGGTTTTTTGGGAGGCACAGAAACTTGGGTCAAAACCAGTGAAAGCTATGGTACACACCCTGAATAATTTTAGTCATGAAAAACATTTGATAAATAGTAGATGTATTGAGTTTTTGTTTTTTTTATTGTTCTTCAGGGACCATTTTGTTACAGTTACATTTTTTTTTTGATGAAATGTGTCAACTTTTACCCTGAAAAAAATTCTCATACATGTATTTTTGGGAAATAATATCAAAAAAACAATACTTTACCGCTACATGTAACTGTAACAGCCCAATATTGATTGCAGTGTAGCGGTTTTTTTGATTTCAGTGTAGTTTTTTTTTTGAATGCAGCACATTGCAGCTTTAGATTTTAGCTTCAAATTTATAAAGCTACTCTGCATGTGGGCTGAAATTTTTTTAGCAGGGAAAGCTGCACTAACATGCCACCCAGGCTGGACAGATTTTGTGCTAATGCTACAGTGGTTTGGGGAGAATTTTTTTCCAGCTACGCTGAAGAATACTTGAAGCCCTTCAAAATTTAGCCAACACTGAAGTTCTATTGTACTGAATAATCTGACACTGTGCTAACATAAATGGTTCAAAAAGCGTAGCATAGAACATCAGTGTGCAAGTGGACATGGGTGGCCCGCTGGGTACCCATGACCCGCCGGGTCATGGGGCGGATATGGACAGTGGAAATGGTAAAACTTAACCTGTATGACCCGGCCTGGAGATGTCCATCTAAATTCTGGGCCGGGTATGGACACATTGTTGCTATGTTTTTTTTTTATAGGGGGGGGGGGGGGGCGCGGGCCGGGGGGGGCTGTATATATTTTAATTTTTCCAAATCAGCCACTACTCCATTTCCCACTCCTGTCGACTCTTCCACATGAAGCCACCTTTGACCAGAACACAAAAAAAAAATCAGCCACCCTCGGCTTGGGTTGAAGGGTTTCCAACAGATTCAGAAGAAGGCCCCAATGAAATCGTCAAAGCTCCTCAAGCTCCACCATCTTCAGCCAATATACCCTCCTCAATTCATAATACCATGCCATCTAGTACTCCAGCAGCCACTCCCACTCAAACTTCAACCCTGCCTAAAAAGAAAAGGAAGACTACGAGTGATGTTTGGACTCATTATACCAGGCTTGGCCAAGGTAATTCATGCTCCAAAAATTATTTACAAAAATTATTTAAATTTTAATCTAATATTTCCGGCTTGATATTTCCATCTTGTTTTTAATTTTAATGAAATTATCATGATTTTTTGCTTTTCTTTTCTCTCTAGGTACTGAAGTCCAGGCTGTATGCAAGCACTGCCAATCATCTTTGACAGGAAAATCTAGTAGCGGAACCAACCATCTCTGGAGACACCTTGAGCGCTGCGGATCTTACCAGGGCAACAAGAAGAAAACTATCCTTCAATATGGCGCATCCCCTGGCCTTACTGCCTGGGTCTTTTCTCAGAAGGAATGCCCAGATCTTCTGACAAAATATGTCATTTCTCACAAGCAACCTTTTACATTGGTCAAGTATCCTCTATTCAAGCAGTTTATCATGGCATTGCAACCTCGATTCAAGCTGCACTCACGTACCACTCTCAAAAACGATGTTATGGAAATGTTTAGCTCAATGAAAGAAAAAGTGTTGGTTGAAATGTCTCAAGTTCAACGAGTAGCTCTCACAACCAATCTATGGAGCTCCGCAAATCACACCCCGTATGTGGTAGTTACCACCCATTTTATCTCAAGCGAATGGATTCTCAACAAGCGTATAATCTTGTTCAAAACTCTTCCAGCACCTCATACTGGTCTCGCGATTTCTGACCAATTGGCAAGTACCATCATTGCATGGAAGCTGATTGACAAGATAGCTTTCATCACGCTTGACAACGCTTCCTCAAACAATGCGGCTGTCTCTTGCCTCTCAACAATCCTTATCAATAACAGCAAACACCCGCCTGACCTGGACTCAAAGCAAGTACCATCATTGCATGGAAGCTGATTGACAAGATAGCTTTCATCACGCTTGACAACGCTTCCTCAAACAATGTGGCTGTCTCTTGCCTCTCAACAATCCTTATCAATAACAGCAAACACCCGCCTGACCTGGACTCAAAATTTTTCCACATCCAATGTGCTGCTCACATCATCAACCTCGTGGTGAAGGATGGATTGGAGTTATCTTCAACCGTGATCAATAATCTTCCGGATAGTGTTAGGTAATCCAAGAGCACCGCTGGACACAAGCAGGCCTTCCAGCAAGCAATCGACTTGGCAAACATTAAGAAAATGGCCCTTCCCACGGTCGATGTTCCAACTTGTTGGAATTTGACCTACTTGATGATCAGCTCATTGTTACCTTACCGAGAGGCATTCAACCACCTCGCAATGTCCAATGCTAACTTTGTCGACTTTCCAAATGACAATGAATGGTCTAATTTGCAAAGCATGCACAATTTTCTTCAGTTGTTTCATACCGGTAATGTTTTTTTATGTTTTTTGATGTTTTTTGATGTTTTTTTAATAATAATAAGATCAGAAACTCAGAACAACTGATCATTATTTTGTTTCAACTTCCCACCATCTAGCAAACTTGAAGCTTGGGGGAACATATTACCCTACAGCTCATATGGTTTACAAAATTATGCACAGTATTGACCAGCAACTTGAAAAAGGCAAAAAATTAAGTGATCCACATATAGTTGCAATGACCGGCCTGATGAGGGACAAGTTTGATAAGTACTGGGTCAATATGCGCCTTTTCTGCGCAATCGCTTTGGTATTGGACCCAAGATGCAAGTTGGAGCTGGTTGAATTCCTACTTTCAGAAACAAAACAGAGAGAAAATGAACAAAAAAAAACCCTTGGTGAAATCAAAAGCAACTTGTATAGCTGGTTTACTTCGTTTATGAAGCATACCGGTGAAGATCGTGATCCCGACCAATCAATGAATGTAGATCAAAAAAACCATGAAGAAGACAAAGGCCTTTCAGCACCTGAAGATAGTGAAGCTTCCAGGTTCAGGAGATACCTCGCAAGTAAGAAGACTGGGAATACCGCACTTTCCCCAACAGCCAAGATCGACTTATACCTTCAAGAGGCCCCTCTAGCAATGGAAACGAAGGGATTTGATCTTCTCACCTGGTGGAAAATCAACTCTCTTCGTTTCCCAACTCTATCTCAATTAGAAAAGCAAGTTCTCACAGCTCCAATGACTTCAATAGCATTGGAGTCTGCCTTCTCGACTAGTGGTCGTGTCCTCAGCAATTTCCGAAGCAGTCTCAAGCATGAAACTCTTGAAGCTCTGGTATGTACACAAGATTGGATCAGATCTGAACAAGGTCTCTTTGGGGCCTCTGGTGATTACTCATAAGAATAAGGTCAGGAATTTGAGTAAGATTTCAAAAATGCAATAAATACTACTATAATTTAAATACAAAAAAAAATCATACCATAATTTAAATACAAAAAAAAATAATACTGTAATTTAAATACAAAAAAAAATACTATTAAAATTTAAATGATGCTTAAATGCAAAAACAAAAGGGATAAAACAAGGATAAAAAGTAGTTTATGCTTTATATTAAAATTTTTTACCAGATAAAATTGATTATTAGAAGTAAAGTAATAGTATCTATGAGTGTTAAAAAGATTAAAAAAAAAATTGACAAAAAAAGGCGGGGTGACCCGCTGGCGCCCGTGACCCGACCTGGAAAAAACATGGGGTGGGTATGGACATAAACAAAAGGGATAAAACAAGGATAAAAAGTAGTTTATGCTTTATATTAAAATTTTTTACCAGATAAAATTGATTATTAGAAGTAAAGTAATAGTATCTATGAGTGTTAAAAAGATTAAAAAAAAAATTGACAAAAAAAGGCGGGGTGACCCGCTGGCGCCCGTGACCCGACCTGGAAAAAACATGGGGTGGGTATGGACATTGCATTGTGTTTTTTGACCCGCCCCGACCCGCCCCAAGATGTGATATGGGCCGGGTATGGGCAAAGATTTGGGACCCTTACCCGGCCCGTTTGCACCCTGAATAGCACAGCAACCCACTGTTGGTCATACAGGCCCTCAAAACCAAGGGGCTTGTGTTAAGCTAGGTGTAATGTCACCTGCCATCAAGTGAGCATTGATATGTCCTGTTTATTGAGCTCCCTGATTTATTCTAGTCATTCTATCTTATATCTTTAAAAATAAACTATTAATCTTGATTAGAAAATACTTATAAAACTCAAAATCAATATCAAAAAAAAATTATAATTTTTTTATTCATGAATCTAAAAGTCATGCACTTTGCAATCTCCCTTTCTTTTTCGCATACAATTGAAAGTGACTCGCCTAAACTCTAAAATCAACCTTGTAGGAGATTTATTTAAAATTGAAGACTTCTTTATAGTGTGATGACAAAAATAAATACTTTTTATTCAGCTAAGGATAATGATAATAATAATGAGGTTGACAATTTGTATTAATATTTTATTTTAAGATAATTGGTCACAAATATGGTTTGAATAGTTTCTTTTTTTGTATTCTAGTTGAACTAGAAAATTATTGATTAGAAGCAATAATGATATTGAAAGAGGGATGAATAATTCACTAATCATTTAAATTTTACAATTTGAGACTTGCATTCATTTTGAATTATTTCTTCATCTCATATTCCACATGTTTTTGATATAAATTTGAGAGGATAAGATGATTATTAGTTTTCGCTTTGAAATATTTATGGCAAAATTTTAATGCTACAATCCTCCAAAGTAAAGTGTAAATTGCAATAATTTATCAAATAAATGTGAATTGTGAATGATAGATCTGTGACATGCTGCATGTATTCCTCCGCCGAAAAGCTTCGCTGCTCCTTCGGCCTTGCTGCTCCTGAAATAATTTAACAGGCCCCCTTCCTTCTCCCCCCCCTGTCGCAAGCAACCGGACCCCTTTTCCCTGCTGAACTAGCTACTTCTTCAATGTCTATCTCAGTTTCCTCAATCAATACAAACTTAGATCAGAAGTTCCTTCCATCCATCTCCGAGTCAGACATTCATCCTGACCTCTCTAAAAGGATAGTCGAACCAGTCTTTAGCAAACCCAAGTTTTGCTCCGCCTGTCGTAAGAATGTCGCCCCTGAAAACTTTGCTCCAAATCGAAAGATTTGTAACAAACACTCATCTCAATCGATTAGTCCCTCAGCCATCGCCTCCCCCGAGTCAGCTCTCCATCAGATGAGGTCCATGCAATTCTGCCAGTCTATTCCACACAAGACGGAACAAAAGAAGGTCCTGGATATTTACGTCGATTATGATGCGTTGATTTCTTGGTTGGATCAGCGCAAAGATACCGACCCAAGAGTCGACCGAATCAGGAGAATTCCCAAGGATAACGACCAAGATCTTGTTGATGACCCCAACGGTCAAATTACATTAGCCAGAAGACATGCCACTCGTGAGGCTCGTCGTGTCCGCGATTTCATTTACATCGGCACTGGGTTATTATTCATGTATGTAACTCCTCTTCAGCTCCTGTTATTCAATTTCCTACCCTTCCCCCCTTAATTGAGAAAGGTGGTCAATGAACCGTATGAAGTAAATTAATACCATATCAGCAAGGTACGTTACACAAAAGTACTGATTAATGAATGCCATCTTTTTTCAGTCACAAAACAGTTGCAGTTGGTCAAAAATTACAGTGGACTTGCCAGTCCAGATGCTCTCAGTCTGATCGTCTCAAGGGAGGGCGAGAAGGAATGAGACGACACAGTGATCCGAAACGACCCAGTACATCCCGTCCTCGATATCCTTGTCAAGGTACTACCACCGTCAGCCTATTACATCAACAACCCGGTCAACGTAGGCTCTTGCATCTGGTCATTAAACATGCATTTGTACATGGACCACATGATGATCGCCATCGTGAAACGGGTTCATCGGAAAACTTGCCACCAGAAACAGATTTTCAAGTCATCGATCCTGCCTTATGGAATTGTGCAATAGATACCTCACCCCTCATCGGATCATCATCTGCGATTATCAGATATACCAGCGCACTAGAAGACTCATCAGCATCCAAGGATATCTTTGTAGATCACTCTTTAACTACTGCTGGTGATAGTACGCATGACCAACTTTTCCAAAAGCAGATAGTTGACTTGGCGGCAGAAGACGAAGAAAGAAATCAATTGATCAAGAAACTAGTCTTGGATTATCAGCTCCAACTCGAATTCCATGATCAACAATCGTCGGGTAATTTCACAGTCGACCAGCAGCAAGAAGAAGATTTAGTGAATAAAAGTGAAATCTTGAGACATTTTTTCGACAAACGTGGTAAAATGATGAAAGATCTTGGGCCACTGATCAAGGCTTTTGATGCTCAAAATAAGAATGATTCCAAACATCACAACGAAAGCCAAAATATTAGTGTAGACATGGATGTTGATCCTTCCTTCATCCACCATCCTTGACTCAATCTATCAAACGATATTTTGCTCATGAAAAACCATTCTTCCGTATAAAAAAGGATGATTCATTACATTGCAACTATTAAATCGACATTTTTTTTTTTGGATGAATTCTTCTTTTCTTGAAAACCAGATGTATCGAGGCTTCTAGTCGTGGGGAGAAAATCTTCATTTAAGTTCTCGCTTTTTACAACCTATCACTCAATTACACCCCCTTCACCCAGACTTTTTACTTTTGTAATTTTAATATCATTGACCTGACCTAAATAAAAGTTCACTAAGTCATAATTCTCAGTAGGAGGTTTTTTTTAAAAAAAAAATGAATTCATCCGAGTATCTTTATTTTTGCTCCCCCAACCAACTTGCAAAATTCAAATATATATGAAATTATTAACTTCCAAGATCTAGACTGATTCTTTGGATCAACTCTCTTTTTTTTCTTTGATCTTTCAAATAAATAAAAAAACCAATTAAGAACAAAATTATCACTTTTGAAACAATTTTTGTTATAAATAGTCACCAATAATTTCACTTGAGTTGGATCATTGTGTTTGTTTTAAAATCTTGTCACTTGATAACAAGTTCAGTTTAGAAAATATATGGGAGACCCCTGAAGTACATTTTTTCCCTTTTTTTGTCTGGGGGATAGATATTTGAAATGGATGAAGCTTAGACGTTATTATCTTTATGCTCATTTTTTAAATGTTGGTCTTAAAATCAAGGATTCTTTATGCTTACAAACTTGTACTTATTTATAGGTTAATCCAACATAAAGAAAGGGAGGTAAATTTTTAATAACACAAAGTTTGATATATATCTCTTGATATTAATTTTTGCCAAAGTCCCTTTGCAAGCTCAGAAAGAGAAGGAGGGGTGGTCAGCAAACTTGATACCAATCCTATTAATCCACAATGATGGTTTTTCAAACTATTTTTAATTCAATATTAAAAAATTTCAATGTAAAGCTAGAATGTGAAAGTCATTTATAATTGAATATTAAATATAAAAATGAAAACAAAACATAACCTGTGTCAAAAAAAAAGAAGTAAATGAAATTTGGGAAAAAAAAGGGATAGATTGAAAAATGCAGAAGAAAAATCAGATAAAGTGGAAAGCAAGCCGCAGGAAGAATGGCCATCAATTCAAATTAGTGAAGAATAAAGCAAGAACCAAAAAAAAAACATTAAGATTGTGAAAAGGAAAGAAAATTGAATGGAAAATCAACTCTTTCATTTCCATCATCTTCACTGTTTTATGAAATTTTTGATCCACAGAGACAATAAAGTTTGAATAACAGTGGCTGAAGAGGAACTGGTCAGAGTGATCAAGTAAAACAGGTGCTATGCTCAAAAGATTGGGAAAAGTTGATTTTTGGATAGCCAAAAAGTTGAATAGATATGTACAAGACTCTTGATGAAGGATTATGCTGAAAAAAATTGGGGTGTACTATCATGGAGGCAATTGAGATGGTATCACTATTCAATCATCCCAGGTGTCAGACATAGCATGGCTATTGTCCATGTTACTTTCTGAAAGAGTTCAGTCAAAGTCCATGTCAGGCTCTGAAATGCCTGGAGAGCCTAACTCCACTAGCTATACTATTACAAGTTGCAAAATATAATGAATTCTAGAAATGGGGGCAGATAGGGGAGTTATTTTGGTTTGGAGATTTTTTGTTTTAATTTATTTCAATAGATAGTAAAATATATTATATATATATATATATGATATCCTCAAGTAGGGGCTAGCAGCTTTCTGGGGTTCTTTAAATGCCTTCCTTGGTTTGGGAGTTATTTTGGTTTGGAGATTTTTTGTTTTAATTTATTTCAATAGATAGTAAAATATATTATATATATATATATGATATCCTCAAGTAGGGGCTAGCAGCTTTCTGGGGTTCTTTAAATGCCTTCCTTGGTTTGTAGGGGTGCTTGTAATGCCCTTTTGGTATTTAGGGGCCTGTTATGCAGGGGTGCTTGTAATACCCTCTTAGTGGTTTAAAGTGGAAAAAGAAGAAGTGGTAGTTTGCCTATCCTGGTGAATACTTACCACAAAGATAAATGGGTAAAGGATAACTTTAGAAAGTTATGGAGAGACTTTTTGATATTGCTGGAATGACTGGAATTCAATGTCTCATGATGGGTAAAATCAATGTATAACTTTGATAAAAATGGTGTAGAAAGTGATTGGAATCAATGAGGAGGATGAAAAAGGATCTATTTATATCTTTTTGGAGTCTTCTTGTGAAGTTCTGGAGTCTATAAGTAGTTCTCATGATGGCATTGAAATGAAGGACTGTAGAGATGATTTAGGTAATCTTTGAAACCTGTGATCTTTTGAATGATGACAGGTGTAAGGCCGTGTGATGTATCCTATATAAAATATATTTTAAGGATCATTCCTGTTGTTTTACTTCATCTTTAGAGGGATTATGAAAGGATCTTGGATTTTTAGAAGGAAACAATAGTAATTTCTATATTACTCACAAGGCATGGCAGTTTGAATTGATTCAATTTGACTATCTGAATTTGATTCAATTTGATTTGCTATTCGATGTTTTTTTTGGATTTGTCAAATATTTTTCAAATATTGGACTGGTTTTTTTTTGCCACTGCCAGTCGGCCATGGGCCAGAAGCGCAGCTGCTGCCCGCAGGGCGGCATATCCCGGATCCCAATATCATAATATCATCCCCTCCCAGTGTTCTGTCCACTTTCCCAAGATCATAATATCATTTCCATCCGAGTGTTCTGTCCACTTTCCTCACATGAACTAGATTGATAAGTATGTTTCCATATTCTTTTCACTTCATTTCATTTGATAAGGATTCAAACTGATGATTTTTTGAGTTATTTGTTCCATAAAAGTTACTAGATCAATAAGTATGTTTTATTTTTTATTTTATACAGATTCAAACTGATGATTTTTTGACTTATTTGTTCCGAAATATTTAACATAAACTAGATCAATAAGTATGCTTTCCTATTCTGTTCACTTTTTTAAATTCTATTATATCAGGATTCAAATTTAAAACTGATTTTTTTTGCTACTTCTTTTGATCCAAAAAAACTTAACAATTATATAGGTCAACCAAAGATAATGAGCCAAAGCTCCTGCCCTATTGAGCATCCAACAAGCTCAATAAAACCCGCATTCAATCAGTCTCCAGTTATTTTTCAGCCAAAGAAGCATAGGTCTATGTCAATTAATCAATCGGTGATAGCATGCTCCTTCTTTTCAGAGCCAGATTCAAGTGGAAAACAATTGTGCTTAGTTGATGGTTGTGGTGAACAATTAATGAACAACAAAACAACCAATACCAATTTCGTCAACTATGTATCTTGCAAGCACCCTGGTGAATGAAAGCTAGCTCTTGAAGTGGCTGAAGAAACTTTCACTCCCACTCCCAAATTATCAGGTGCCCCATCCAAATCCATCTGTGAAGGACCCCTCCAACAAATCATGTGAAAATCTAGACAAACAAATTTTGAATCTGATCTGATTGACTGGATCATTGAAGACCAGCTCCCTTACGCTAAAGTGAGGTCACCCAAGTTCCTCAAGCTCATACAAGGACCAGACCCTGGAATTTCAATCATGAACCAAACCAAAGTTTAAAGAAGAATAAAAGCACTTTATGCTGATAGTAAGGTATTCAATTTTTTACAATATCAAGCCAAGAAATTTTCCTTCACCACCAATATCTGGTCTTCAGCCGGCAGAACTCCATATATTTAATGAACGTGTCATCTCATCTCAAAGGATTGGATTCCCCTTTCTGCAACTTTTGGCTTCAAGGCATTTTGAGAAAAACACACTGGCGTTAACATTCATATAAAGATCCTTGAAATTATTCAATAATTCTTTGCAAATTGGGACTTGAGCTCTGAATCAACTTGCAACAAAAGAACCAACATTGAAATCTAGACAGTTCGGAAGATGAAGCCTCCTCTCAAAAGTTTTCCGATGGTGAAAATGCATCAAGTTAACCTGGTGACAACCAATCAAATGGGGAAGTTGATCTATTTCATCTTGGCAAGCAAATAATCTCAATCACCTTGGACAACAAATCCAACAACAACAAGTTCATCCAAACGGCTCTTGATACCAAACTGCTGGAATCACCTGAATCTCACATTTGATGCTTTGCTCAAATGCTAAATCTAGTGGCAAACAATATTTTCAAAGTCGTGGAACCATCTTTATCAAATCTGCAAACAGTTGTTTTGAATATTTGCCAATCAGACCTGCAAGTCTTCAAGTTTTTTCAAGGATATTGTAAATACAATGAAATAAGTCATCAAAAACACAACCCAATTGAATTCCACCTACAATATGCCGAATGCTAAATCTAGTGGCAAACAATATTTTCAAAGTCGTGGAACCATCTTTATCAAATCTGCAAACAGTTGTTTTGCATATTTGCCAATCAGACCTGCAAGTCTTCAAGTTTTTTCAAGGATATTGTAAATACAATGAAATAAAGGAATCAAGATGTCATCAAAAACACAACCCAATTGAATTCCACCTACAATATGCCTAACTTACCTTTGTTCCAAAGAATTGTGATTGATGACCTTCTATCCTCATACAAAATAAACAAAAAATCAAAAAAAAAAAGAATTATCAATCAAAAAAGAAGGGCAAGAAGAATTCTGGGAGATTGCAAGCAATTGATGCAGACAGTGTGACAGAAGTTGATGATCAGAAAGCTTGCAAGATGGTAATCTTCACTTTTTTGTTTATTTTATTCCTTGTTTTTAAACATGAGTTGAGATTTAGATCATTGACTATACTTTAATGATGCTCAACTTAAATTTTAAAAGGATCCAATCACAGATGACAATTGGCAGCTTTTTGGGTGGATTCACAAGTTTTCGGAGAAGTTTCAACGGGCTTCTATCGACACCCAGGGCAAATTATACAAGACCCTCACCATTGTGATCCCATGGATCACTGTAACAAAACAATTACTGAATTTACAAACTCAAAGCAATCATCTAGTTTGGTAATGGTTTATGCTTCCAATGCAGCAATTGATAAGCTTCAAGGATACTACTCAATTCACTCAGAACACTCAATACTTGTGGTGGTGTTAGATCCAAGATTCAAGCTCACATTCTTTGAGCAAAAACCTTTTGATGAAAACATTGAAGAAGTTGACAGGAATGTGACTCAGATTCAATTTAAATATGAAGCCCTCAAAGTTTTGTGTACTGTTTTCAAAGAGTACTCTTCATGAAATCCAGAAAAGCAGTTGCAAACAAGCAAATTAGATTCTCAAAAAAAAAAAAGACAAAGATCGGAAAGAAAAAGGTAAAGAGAAGTTCCATCCCTTAAAAAGCTACACAAAGGTATTGAAAGCGGCTCCAAACAACAAAATCTTAACCTACCTGCAAATGGCGGAACCACCATTTAAAAAAGACATCAGTGAATGGTGGAAGGAGAATCAATATCTCCTTCCAACACTTGCAATGATTGCCAGGGACTACCTTGAAATTCCAGTGAGTTCTGCAGCAAGTGAATGCGTCTTCTCACAATCTGGTAATTTGATTACAGTAAAAAGGGTTTCTCTCTAAGGTGAATCAGTGGAAGCTAATATGTGTATGAGGTCTTGGCTCCATGGAAATTTGGTTGATAAGGCTTATAAATAATAAATTACAGGTTGATTAAAAAATAAATTACAGGTTGATTCAAAAAATAAGATGAAAGAGTGAGATTAAATAGTATAATTTATAAATAAATGTTGTTAAATACATGATAGTTGAAGAAATGAGATGTAATACTGAAGATATACTTGAA
>KN362431.1:0-11344 GCA_000785685.1 Uromyces viciae-fabae | reverse complement strand
CAAATAGAATGAATTAAAATATTTACTTAAATTTAAGACCATGAGAAGTGTCTAAAATCTTAAATTAGAATACGTGAAAATATCATTATTCTTTATTACAAGTTGCTATAAATATGTAATAAAGAATAAGAGGGAATAATATTCACTTATAATTCTATGACAGTAATGGGATCTTTTAAAATATTCCCATAGGCAAATGGAAGGAATTGAGAGCGCCCTAGAGGAAGTATTTTTCTATAAATACCTGGCTCTTTCTCCCCTTTTTGGTTCATTCATTTCAATCATACATTTACATACAATAAACCAAACCAAACCAATCAAAACCACGAATTAAAGTAAGTTACTAGTGTCAGTAGACCAAATTAAAAACCCCTTCACTTTATTTTCTTGAACCAGCTATAGGCTCCACTAGAATTGCTACTTAAGATAAAGAAAATTCCCCCTTTTATCTTATTGCCACAATTCTTTATAAATAAATTGAGGAGGACTCCGGCCTCTGGACAGAGCAGCTTACCTCAAGCCTCCCCCCAATTTATTCTACAATTTATTTTTAAATTGTTCCTGTGCCACTGTTTTAACTATAAGTTAAACTACCACAGTAGACACATTTATATAAGGTATATCCTTAATATAAATAGCTGTATCAAGCCTATAAGGTGTTTATTATTAATAAATAATAAATTATTACGTGTTACAATCAACATAAGATTTTATTTGTTGTCATTCATAGTCCTTTATGCTAAAATTAGCATCAAAGGACATAGAAATACCTCACACTCCGTATATCTCCAAGACCGCTTTACAAAACCGGTTGAGACTCTCCATTGTGGTGCTTTCCGCAAGACGGAGATACTCATTGTTAGCATTGGCGGCTCCTCCGTAAGCAAGTGTTCGAATTTCTGAGGTGATTTTTTGGATTGGCATTAAGCCTGGCTGACCAAGAGCATTCTTCTTCTGAGTGAAATATTGATCATGTGCCTCAATTTCGTTTACAATCTTCAGGAAAAGAGGGTGGTGCATTCGGAAACGTTGTCGAAATAGGTTATCGCCATAGACTGGCGTGGTTGAGAAGTAATCGGCAAACAGACGTTGATACCCAGCTTGAAAGTCTTCTTGTAGATTGGCAGAACGTCCCGGCCGTGATCCTCCATGTTTTGGTTCCGGCTTGGTCTATTTCTCCTTGTCTTCTTCTTCAATCAAGAGTTGGGTGGTATCGGCAAAAATCAATTGGTTTGCACTGGATGTGCCGAGGATGGCGGACTGAGAGTTGATGATATTTTTGATCAGCGGGTTCATTTTTGATATCTATTTTCAGGTTGAAAGGAGGGTTGATGAGTTGTTGATGCCGTTGAAGTAGAAAGAAATACTGATGACCAAAAAAAACATACTGATTTATTGTCCGGGGGTGATTTGAGGAAGACCGGGCGATCAATTGTGGTCCAATTTTGAATCCCTCCGGTGGGGCTCAAACAAGTTTTGAAATTTGAAAATCCAATTTGGGGATGCATCCCCAGGGGTTTACACTCCCAAACTACCTCCCCCGGTGGAGGTGCTCTTAGGATAGTGTAGCATTTCATTGAAAAAAGATGTGCTCTCAATGAGATTACGGAAAAGAATAAGGAGGAAGTTGAGAGAGAATGAGAAAGACTGCCCCTGAGGGTGCAGAAAGAAGAGGAAGATTACGGAAAAGAATAAGGAGGAAGTTGAGAGAGAATGAGAAAGACTGCCCCTGAGGGTGCAGAAAGAAGAGGAAGAGAAGAACAAGATGATTGAAGGAATAAAAAACAAGGTTTGGGGTGTTAAACTGAATACATGTGTTCTAAACCTAATCTGATAATTGAGACAATGGAAATAGTGAAACTTAAACATCCATCCTCATTTTTCATGTTGATGTCCAGTTGATATCTCTAAGACTCACCTGGAGAAGATTTAAGCTATGTCTAATAGTTACTTGTGAAGATAAATGATGTGCTGCACAGAAAGACAAAGAGTGTGGAAAAATGTTCTACTTGATCTAACAGAGACTTGGAAAACAAAAAATCAGTGCTGTTCTAATTACAGAAATTGTTCAAAAAGTTCAGTGTAGCACAGTGACCAACCATTGTTTCAGATTAACAATTTTAAAATAAATAGTTAACCATAACAACCAAAAGTAAAAAAATCTCAAACCCAATGGCAGGGGTGGATACTCTTGAGTTTATCATTACTAATGTGAGATGGATCATCAATTCATTTGAAACTGAAATTTCTGATCTTATAAGAATAGAAGGTTTGATTTCCCAGATGAACAATGGATTATCTCAGCTCATTGGCTGGCTTTGGACTAGCTCACACAGCTATTAAATGATTTTTGCATAATCTAAAGGCAACATACAGTTGGAATAGCTTGGTTATGCAGTGCACAGTGACTTTTGAAATTGGTGTGGCCACACAGGGTTTGATTCACTGAAAGTTGTCTACACAAAAAGTAGTAGTTATTTTCCAACTATGTTAACTAGGATGCACTAACTGATCCAAGTTTGCTGGCAGTGATTTTTGACCAAAGGTATTCAATAAACCATACTATCCTTTCTGTTCATAAAATTGTCAAAAACACGATATAAATTGACTTATATATTCTCTTGAACAATGAATGAATAAAATGTATAAAATTATTTTGATGATATTTGAAATATCTACATAAACCCAAATCTAATAAAAAATAAAAAAATAGAACTTGAAAAGAATAAGCTGATTGTAGATGTACGAGAAGAAAAAAAGGATAGAATATTAAGAAATTGGCAATAAGAGAGGGAAAAACAATGTGAAAAAGCAAAAGGGCATTAAAAGATTGTTCAGCTGAAAAAATAATATTCAAAATTTAAGATGCCTCTATTTACTCTCTTAAAGCTCAGAAAGGCCTGCTATCTTAATAGTTTACTACCATTATTTACCCCGCCTTGTGGGGGATCCTCATCTTAAATTTTGGTAATAAATGTATTGGGTGAATCCTGACTGGGGGCTCATCTCTGAGTAGGAATTGTGCGGAAGACCATGTGATCCTCTTCACAGTTTTGAAAAGATATGATGAGGCGTTGCCCAGGTTGATTTGTAAAGTACTTGTTATTCAGGATGGAAATATGTAGTGAATGAAACTATCATCTTTGGGTTGTGTCCAACATTTTCCGGTATTGCATGGTATAAGAATTCCTTTTTTTTTAAAAAATTATATATAGTTTTATCTTTATCATTTTCTTCATAGTAATCACTCACTGCTATCTGGAAAAGCGGATAATTATGGCTTTGTGAGATCTCGTCAGGATGATTTCAGGCAGGTGAGGATAGCCATTGAGCTCTTGAGCAAATGATAAAACACTTTATGGCTGAATTTTTTTAAATTGCACCTAGCTCTGCCGGAGTTGCGCGGCCATTGATTGATTCTCTCCATGTGGAGCTCATCTTGATCAATCTTTTGCTTGTGCCACGAGAAGAGATTCATGGTGATGGAACCCCTGTTAGATTTTTTTTTCTCTTTAGAATTTTCCAATGAATTTGAAATACTTCAAAAAAAAAAAAAAAGGAATCTGTGTAAACAAGGCATATGGTAAGTTGCAGGAGATTGAGGACCTCTGCTTCAGCCATCAGCTTGTCGATAGTTGTACACATTTAATTCACACTTGGATGCTCCTCATGGAAAGCAGCTCAAGACCGTGGCAGTGTTGTACAATAATGCATTTGTGATGTGCTCCCGAGTCTAGCCATTGTGATTTCCTGCGGTGGGATAGGCTGGATGAAGGCTTGTCTTTGTGGTCTGCTGGACCGGTAGTTGAATTGGTTCTCGGTCACCAAGCCCACTACAGTGACCAGTCATATATAAATATAATAAATATATATATCGCCCTGCTCAAAAGGCTATGCATTCAAACTAAAAAATCTTACCTCATCCTCATCACATAAATCACTCATCAATCAAAAACAATCCTCTGTTGACCAAATTAAAAATTAAAAAAAAAAAAAATAACCACAGCAGAGAAACAAATCACCCTATTCCTACTCTTCCATTTTCCTACTCCCACTTCATTCCCTCAACTTATCACACACTTTCACATCATCACATTATGGCTCGAAACAGACTGGCTGCTGTCTCAGTGAGTCAAATCACTTTCTTAACCTTAACAACCTCATTCTAACTGACCATCTCTCTCCCTAGAACACCAACAATACCAGCGATCCTGATTATTATGATGATGTTTATGATTCCTATGGGTAAGTCTTCAACCACTCATTTTGTTATTCATAATTTAATACTGATTCTTTTTTGTTTTCATCTTCATTCAGTCAACCAGCTGCTCCAGCTTACAGACCCCCAATCAATTCCACTCGTCGTCAACCTCCACTCAGAAATGGTCTACCCTCTGCTCCTGGCCGTAGACTCTCAAACTCTTTTGATGATGAAAAACCTTCTTACGATAGGGATGAGATGGAGATGAAGCCCGTTTCAAAGAGTCAACAACCTTACTCCAATCCAGATTCAAAAGGACCTAGATCAGTATCGTCCACGGAACAATTCTTCGATGCAATTGCCAACTTACAAGTCGATTTGAAAGAACTACAACAGATGATTTCTGAAATGAGTGATCTATCCAAACGCTCATTGGACTCATCCGACTCAGACAGAGAAAATTTGCAAGATGAAATAGGTCAACTGGGTGATGACATCCGTAGACTATCAGCCTTACTCAAGCAAGCCATTCAATCTTTCGAAGCTGATCACAGTCTTATTCGTCAACGAGGTGATCCAGAAGGTAATCTTTCCGTTCGAAGTGATCAACTTGCTGCCCTCAAGAAACGATTCATCGAGACAGTTCAACGATACGCTGAAGTCGAGCAATCATCCAGAAGGGCTATGAAATCTCGCATCGAGCGTCAAGTTCGTATCGTCAAGCCTGATGCCAGTCCGGAAGAAGTAAGAAATGCCGTTGAAGATCAAATCAACGGTGGTGGTGCAGTATTCCAACAAGCTGTTCGTCTCATGCCTTATTTCTATCCTTGACTCTTCAATGTCTGATCTTTTCTTTATCAATTTCCTTCAATCATACCAGTTGGCCAGCTCTAACCGAATGGGATCAGCTCGCAATGCTTTAAGAGAAGTTCAATCTCGTGCTGAAGATATTAAACGTATAGAACAGACCATCACTGAACTAGCCGAAATGTTCAACGATGTAGGTTTTCTTATTCTCTTCTAATTTGTTGTAGACCAAAACATCAACTTGTCTAGACCTCACATATATATATATATTTTTTTTTTTTAAATCTAGCTGGCTACGATGGTTGAAGAACAAGATGTTAAAGTACAGCATATTGAAAAACAAGCTGAAGCTGTCCATCAAGACGTAGAAGCAGCGTGAGCATTCTCATCAATTACAAATATTAGCTTTCCGACGTAAAAACTGATGGCGCAACTTTTTATTTCCAAAAATGACAGAACAAATGAGTTGAAAACGGCTGTTGTTTCTGCTAAGGGAGCCCGAAGTAAACGAAAATGTTGTTTCATCCTGATAGTAATCATAGTCCGTAAGTTGATTCAGATCTGATCAATTCGCTGATTGAGAAACAGGGACGCACCATTGACGATTGTCTATTTTTCTTTTTCTTTTTCTTTTTTTTTTTTTTTTTTTGATCAAGTGGTCATTGGAGGAGGAGGAACTGTATACGCACTGTTCAAGACAGGAGTGATTGGGGGTGATGCAAAGCATTCCACTAGCGGTTCATCAACAAACTCAACGACTCCATCTACTTTGAATGGATCTTCTATCACATCTACCAGCTCACCATCCACTTCGAATGGATCTCCAATCACATCTACCAGCTCTAGACTTCCTTCATCTTGACCCTACTCGTTTATTTTTTCTATTCCTAATTAATTTTCCTTCTCAGTCTCTTCAGCAAAGGTTTCTTTTCATTCTCTTCCCCCTATTTTGATACCTCTATGTTTTCTCTTCTAATCTTTCAGGACAGTTAAAAGACATGTATTTGAATTGGTTAATTTAAAAAACAAAGCAAAATTAGATGAATCCAGTTCTTTTTTTATTCATATTTAGTCTTAATTTGATTCTGGTTTTTTTTTTTTTTTTTTTTTTTTTTTTTTTTTTTTTTTTTTTTGATCAAGTGGTCATTGGAGGAGGAGGAACTGTATACGCACTGTTCAAGACAGGAGTGATTGGGGGTGATGCAAAGCATTCCACTAGCGGTTCATCAACAAACTCAACGACTCCATCTACTTTGAATGGATCTTCTATCACATCTACCAGCTCACCATCCACTTCGAATGGATCTCCAATCACATCTACCAGCTCTAGACTTCCTTCATCTTGACCCTACTCGTTTATTTTTTCTATTCCTAATTAATTTTCCTTCTCAGTCTCTTCAGCAAAGGTTTCTTTTCATTCTCTTCCCCCTATTTTGATACCTCTATGTTTTCTCTTCCAATCTTTCAGGACAGTTAAAAGACATGTATTTGAATTGGTTAATTTAAAAAACAAAGCAAAATTAGATGAATCCAGTTCTTTTTTTATTCATATTTAGTCTTAATTTGATTCTTTTTTTTTTTTTTTTTTGCGTTTGGTTATCATTTACCCTTTTATTGGATTACTTTTATTTCTAACCTATTGTTTTCTTAAATATATCTTTTTTTTGTTACTTGACTTGAACAATATTGTTTTAATCATATCGTTTTTCTCCCTTTTTTTTTTTGTTAAGATTTGACTCTTTTTTCTTTAAAAAGTTCATGTTGTAATTTTAACTTGAATCTTTCTTTTTTCTCTTTTTATTAATTGATTATTATGTCAAATTTAATTTTACATTCATTCATTCAGGTATCCTCTTCATATGTATATACACATGTGTATATATATATATATATTATACATCATCATCATCATTTCCTTTTAAGTCTGTCTGTTTATTATCTTTTTTCACTCGTCTTTTTTTCTTTTTCTTTCTTATCTGTCTTATTTTTCTTTTTTCTTTCCTTTCTGTCGTGTGACACTCTCATGGCGTGGAATATGTGATATGTTTGTAGCCTTTTCTTCTTTTTCTTCTTTTTTCTTCAAGTGCAATTTGATTTCAGATTTGGCACTAATTGTATTTACAAGTAAAATTTCGCAAGTAAATATGTGAGTAAATGATCATAAAAAAACATTAAATGTTGAATAATTTTAGACATGATAAAAAGAAGAAAGTAAAGTAAAGTAAAGAGGAAGTAAGAAATGAATATTATAAATAATTGAAATGAAAGAAATTATTATTTTTTTTTCTTTTTCTTTTTTTTGAAATGTGGGAGTTTGTTCTGTCAAGTGCAATATAAATAAATAAATCATTGTATAACTAAATATCAAAATTTTTAAATCATCTATCTATCTAAAATTTTCAAGTCTTGATATTAAAATCATAGAGTTAAAAAAAAAAATTCATAAAAGAATTTATTTAAAATTTTCAAAATTCAAAGATTAAAAAAAAATAATAATATTTGAAAAAAATTTTTTTCCTTTTTTTTTTTTTTTTTGGATTCTTTTCACATGATTATATTGAAAAAAAAACAAAAGGGGGATGAAGTCTCTGATTAATTTTCTTAATATGTATAAATAAAAGATGATTTTAAATATATTTAAAAATTTATTTGGTTTTAAGGTTTATAAATTATAAGTGTTATCTATAACTAAATATGATGAATTAATCTACTTTTTTGATTTTTTTTTTTTTTGTTTTATCAAGTTATTCATCATTATTGTTTTTTTCTTTGAATTAAACTAAGGGTTAAGTTTTTTTTTTTTCTTGTACAGATATTGTATTTTTTTAGACATGAGAAGGAATCATGTTTTTTTTTTTTTCAAAATATTCTCTGCATGTGAGGAAAATTATAATTTAATTTTTTTTTTTTTTTTGGTTTATTTGTGTTTAATTTTTTTTTTTTTTTTTTTTTTTTTTTTCATAGAAATCTCTTTAATTAAAGTATAGATAGATTGATAATTATATATATATAAATATGAAAAAAAAGGAAAAATTCAACAAAATTTCATGTTCAAGATAAAAAACAAATAAATTTTTTGTTTAAGTTGTTCATACTATTTAGGTGATAAGGAAGAAGTAGCTTCAGAAAAAAGAGAAAAATCAAATTAATTCATTTTATTCTATTTTCTTTTCTTGTGGTTTTTAAGTTGATATTTGAGTTTTAAATAGATTAAAACTAATTAAATTTGAATTTAAGGTGTTTAAGCTGAGACAATACACATACTTTAGTTTAAGAATTTAAAAATTAAAAAATTTAAATTTTATTCCGAACGAGCAATTCAAAAAAAAAAAAAAAAAACCACCAACATCAACTTAAAAAAAAAAAAAGAAGAAAAATGAAATCAATCGTTCGACCAATTAAAGTACCAATTCCAAATAATACTAATCAAGATATAAAAGAAAAATTAGAAAATCAAATTAATTTACCAAAAGGATGGAAAATGAATGAAACTAATGAAATATTAAATGAAGAAGGATTAATTATGATGGATATTCAAGAAGAAATTACAAATGAAGAATTTAATAATAATAAAATTAATAAAAATGAAAATCAAACAATTTCATATTATGAAATAAATGAAAATAAAAATAAACTTCCAAATCATATTTCAAAAATTTTAGATGAATTAGAATTAGAAGAAAAAGAAATTGAAAAATTAAATAAAAAAAATCAATTCAATTTAACTCCTGAAATATCAATTACTCCAACCGATTTAAAGGATGAAATTGATAAAACTTTAAATCCAATAACTATTAAATCTAAAAAAGAACAAGAACCAGTTAAAAATTGGGGTAAAACTGGATTAGAAGGATTAAAGAATATCTTTGTTTCATCATCTAAAATTAATTCTAAAGAATTTAAATCAAATAATGAAAAATTAAATAATAATAATAATAATTTAAAAACTAAAAAATCAGTTAGATTTACACCTGAAACTTTTTCAAATGAATCATCAAGAAATTCAGAAATTAAAAATAAATCAGTACCTTCACCTGGAATTATATTATCTGATATTATTGAAAATCCAATTAATTTTTCAAATTCTATTACTTCTTCTTCCTGTAAATTAAATTCCAATAATTCTAAAAAATTAAATCAAGTGAATGGTAAAAATGCACATTTAAATTCTAGATTTGCTTCACTTTTACCACGTTCATTAAAAAATCCAGTAAAAAAATCAATTAATGAATTTAAATCTAATGAAACAAATATTTCGATAGAACAAGAAGAATCAATTGAATTAACAGAACAAGAAGAAGATGATATTGATGATGATGATGATGATTCATCGAGATGGTCTTATGAAGATGAAGAAGAAGAAGGAGTAGAAAGTTGGCCACCAAAAGATTTAGATATTCAAACAGCATTAGATTTAAGACAAGCTGCATTAGAATATCATAGTAAACGACAAGGATTAGGATTAGGTCAAGGAACGGGATCATTAGGAGGAGATGGAATACCTAGTTTAGAACAAGAAGAAAATGAATGGGTACCTATGGATACTAAAATTCAAGCACCAGGAATACCAAAGGAAAAATTTAATGGAATAAGTAAATTTAAATTAGGTAGAAATTTAAATTTAATAAAAAATAAAAATACAGAAATAAAAATAATTAAAGAAGAAGAAAAAAAAAAAAAAAATTTAGAATTTAATGATTTATCATCAGAATTAACTTCAGAAGAAATGAAATTATTAATTTCTAGAATTGATTATTTAGGTATGGATGAAGAGAGTAGAATGAATGCTGAAAAAGCTGCAAGTGAATTAATGAAAGTTAGATTAGGTTATACTAATCAAGAAGAAACTCCACCAAAAGTTAAAACTAGTTTAAAAAAAATAAAAAAATAAAATTTAAAAAGTAAAAAATTAAAAAAAAATTAAAATTTTAAAAATTGAAAAATAAAGTTAAAAATTAATAAAAATTAAAAAAAATTCGATCAAAAAATAAAATAAAATTTGTATTCTTTTTTTTTTTTTCTTCAATCCTCTACGAGTCTTTTTATTTTTTTTTTTTATTTAATAAACAAATCATGTCATTAACTCCTCCACCTCCACCACCCCCTCATCGACATACCAATCTACTACCTTCTGGTTGTAAAACTCGAAATTTAAATCAAACTCAATTATTTCAATCAAAATCAATTAATAATAATAATAATAATCAAATACCTTCTCCTAATCAACTAAGCAGAATTTTATCTGATATAACAAAACAAATAAATAATACAACACAAACAAAAATAAACAATAACAATTTAACAATTAACTCTTTTATGAGACCATCTCTACGTCAAACTGGTCCAATAACTAGATCTAGATCAATGTTACATGTTATAAATAATAATCGTTCTAATTTAACTCCTAGAAATACTAGATCTAATACTCCTATTATTAGATCAAATGAAAATACTCCTTCTACTCCATTTAATAATCAAAATAATCAATTTATTTTTTTAAATTCAATTTCACCTAATTCTTTACAATTAAATCATAATCATCATTCTATTAGAAATTCAATTACTCCTTTACGATATACTACTTTAACCTCAATTAATAATGAATTTAATTTAACAACAACTCCTTCTTCTTCTTCTTCTTCTTCTATTTCTGATCAACGAACACCTCTTTCAATTAATAATAATAATCATTCTTCTTCTTCTCCAACTCCTCCTTTAACACCTTCTACTTCTACTTCTTCTTCTTCTTCTACTAGTACTAGTACTACTTTTCCATTATCCAATCAAAATCAAATTAATCGCTTAACTGAACGTAGAAATTTACATGATATCAACTCCTCTATTACTACTACTAGTACTGATTCAAGTACTCATATTAATAATTCTCTCGATGATAAATCTAACTCTGATTTTAATTCTGGTAGTTTAACTAAACGTCGTAAACGTAATCCTTCAGGTTTAGGTAGACTTTGAATTTTTTTTTTAAATTAATAAACATCAAAAAAAAAAAAAATTTAAATTTAAATTTTAAATTTAAAATAATTCTTTCTGTCTTCCTATTTTCTTTTCTTTTATTTCTGGTTTGGTCATGTTTGCTTATCTCTTTTTTTATTATTCCTAAATATAAACTAAAATATAAAAAATTGATTATTTAGTTTTAGTTGAATCAATCTGTTTCTCTTCATGTTAGTTATGTCAATCTCTTCTTCTTCTTCTTCTTATATATATATATATATATATACCTTATATATCTTCATGAAAACAAAAACAAAAAAACAAAAAACCAAAAAAACAAATGTTATTTAAGGAACTCTTTTTTTTTTTTTTTTTTTTTTT
>JNCO01006042.1:0-13454 GCA_000785685.1 Uromyces viciae-fabae | reverse complement strand
GGACGCTTCAAAATATCTTGCACAAACTGTCCAATTAGTTGGACCTGAACGCCTTGAGGCAAGGTGGCCAGAGTTGTTTCCAGCTGCAAATGAGCCTGATTTAGATTCAAAGTGCCACATGGGGTCTTTCAAAAAAAAAAGAAAAGTGCCAAAAAATAAATCAAAGTGAGCATCAATCCCCCAAAGTAACACAAAAATAAAAAGTTTAAAAACAAGTTATAACAAGGAAAAATCCAACAACAAAAGAGTTTAAAAACAACAAACAAGTTTAAAAAAACAAGTTATCAAAAAGAACAATCCAACAAAAACAAACAAGTTTAAAAAAACCAGTTACAAAAAATAATGTGAACAATCCAACAACAAACAAGTTTAAAAAAACAAGTTATAAAAATGTGAACAATCCAACAACAAACAAGTGTAAAAAAGAACAATCCAACAAAAAAGAACAATCCAACAACAACAAAAAAAATCAAACAGAACCAATATCAATGAAAACCAGACTTACGTCGGGCAATGGGGATGGAAATCTTCGGCAACTAAATGTCCTCGTCCAGCTAGAATTCCATCAATCTGATGAGAGCATGGCACTCCCAAACCCCCCCACGTTTGACCTGTACAACCCAGCCCGTCATGTGCTCTTTGAAACCTTTCAAATTGCTCCTTGAATTGGCGCAAACCTGCTATAGACACTTTAAAGGATAATAACTTCATTTCCTGGGGCAAATCATTTAAATACTTAATTCTGTCATCATCTAGCAATGCTTGCACCAAATTAATTTGCTCTCCGATTAGTTTATTCATTCCACGCCACATGTCAACCACATCAGCATTGGACTTTTGATCAAGATATTTCTTCAACAGGTTGCAAGCACCCTCAACTCGTTGGGTCGATCGGTTCCCAAAATGTGCCACCCTGCCACACCAAGCTTGCATGAATTTCTCTTTCACAGGAAGGATGTTACGCTCTAAGTATTCCATCACCCCTTCCCTATCTTCCAAAACTAAGCTCAAAGCCTTCAAACAACTATTGTACTCTTCTACTGTAGGAGCCCATGCAACCTTCTTCCATGCATCTAAGAATTGGGACCACTCTTCTTCTTCTTCTGAAGAAAATCATTTCCTACATTCCGACACAATATTTTGTTCAATGTGCCATATGCACAAGTGATGGGTCAAATTTGGGAAGACCTTCTTGATTGCCTTTGCAAGCGCTCTTTCTCGGTTGGTAATGAAAACATTGGGGAACATATCTTCATTCCACACAAGTCTAGAGAGACAAGACATCGCCCACTCATAGTAGCTATCAACTTCCCTCGAGATCAGGGCAATTCCAACGGTGAAAGATTCAGATGACGAGCTGATCCCCACAATTTGGAAGAGAGGCAAGGAGTATCGATTGGTCTTGTACGTGGAATCCAGTATCGCAACATGATGGAAGCGACGAAAAACGTTGGGGAACCTCTCTTCATTCCACACAAGTCTAGAGAGACAAGACATCGCCCACTCATAGTAGCTATCCACTTCCTCGAGAGCAGGGCAATTCCAACCGTGAAAGATTTAGATGACGAGCTGATCCCCACAATTTGGAAGAGAGGCAAGGAGTATCGATTGGTCTTGTACGTGGAATCCAGTATCGCAACATGATGGAAGCGACAAGCTAATCTAACAGATTCGGGGTGTGCCATGAACAGGGCATCCATCGTGTTATCTTCTTTATATTTTGCTTCAAATACCCAGCCTGATTCTGTTAAAAGTCTGAACAGAATCTCGATAACACTAGAGCCAGACCGCTCTTCTTTTTTGACGGATGATTTCCCATTCCAAATATCCCTTGTTTTCAAGCACTCCTTCCCCGTTAAACTAGCAATGTTGCTTTGATTCTGTTAAAATTCTGAACAGAATCTCGATAACACTAGAGCCAGACCGCTCTTCTTTTTTGATGGATGATTTCCCATTCCAAATATCCCTAGTTTTCAAGCACTCCTTCCCCGTTAAACTAGCAATGTTGCTTTTCAGCTGCCTCCCAGACAAATGTTCCCCCATACTTGACTTCAAATATTCCTTCTCAACTTCACTCAGCCGATGATGGACAGGATGGGACAAAGGGTCGGTCAAAGGTGGGTGGTTATGGAGCTGTGTTCCCTTTTCGACGGATGATTTCCCATTCCAAATATCCCTAGTTTTCAAGCACTCCTTCCCCGTTAAACTAGCAATGTTGCTTTTCAGCTGCCTCCCAGATAAATGCTCCCCAATACTTGACTTCAAATAATCCTTCTCAACTTCACTCAGCCGACGATGGACAGGATGGGACGATGGGTCGGTCGAAGGTGGGTGGTTATGGAGCTGTGTTCCCTTTTCGACATTGTATTTGACTTCCCAAAAGTCATTACTGACCTTTTTGCTACAATATAATCGAAAGGGACACCCACACTTCCTAGTTGAGGTCACTCTTTTTCGGGCTCCTTCCCGGACATCATTCTAACCCCACCGATCACAGGCTCAAGTCATATGATAGTTATTTGAATTAGCCTTAACAATGCCATATCCATGCGAATAGGCCCATTTTTGGCAAAACGAGAAAGAAAAAACTTTATCCTTAAATCTATATGTGGGTGGGGGAGCAAGGGGCTCTACAATAAAAATGCAAACAATCCAACATTAGAGTCATCACTTATTGGCAAACAAAAGATCAAAAAATATGCACCTCCAAACTGTATAATCTACAGAATTGATGTCTTCCAGAATTGGAACCAGATTACCTGTTTCTTCTTCCGTCAACTATCAAAAAAAAATCAATAAAATTGATTAATCAAAAATTGGTCCCATAAAAATAATGGATTCTGTATTAATAACTTACAATGTGGTCTTTAGAAGACCCTTGTATGATTTCACCAGAATTTTGTTCCATATTTTTAGTAAGTGTTTGAACGTTTTTTTCTTACAAAAAAAACCAACAAAGAAAATTCCATCAGCCCTTCAAAATCTCAGCCCAAACTTCAACATAAACCTTTACTAACCAGTTGTAAGTTTTGGAAATGTGAAAGTGGGTACGCAATGTGTGGTTCAACTCTTGTTTCCCCACAAGGTAAGGAAGGGGTGCCAATTCAGGCAGTGTGGATCAATTGTTGATCCACCCACTGCAATTCTTTTGGCTATTTTTTTGGCACGGCCCTGTTCGGGGGCTAAAAACCCCCGTAAAATACCGTTCGGGGGCTAAAACTATCGTATACGATAGTTTAAGGGCGCCAAAATATCGTATACGATATTTTGACTATTGTATACAATATTTTGACTATCCTATACGATACCGGGGTACCCAAAACTATCGTATACGATAGCCGTGCACCCCGCGATGTCGTATACGGTGATTTCTCACCCCCTGGCAGGTTTCTCAGACCGTATACAACAAAAAAAGTGACCCCGTTGTCGTATACGGTCATTTATGGGGGCCCACGGTATCGTATACGATACTTATAAGATAGGGTATTGTGGTTTTAGTGCCCCCCTTTTATTTTATTTTTTTTATTTTTTTTATTTTTTTTTATTTTTTTTTATTTTTTTAGGGTGCTCATTGATTTGACATTGCACACCATTGTGATACTAGTAAGTTATAAAGTATATACACCTTTTCTACTGCTGAATAATAGAGAAAAAACAACTCTTCTTAAGTTTAATATAAAGAAAACAATGTGCATCATAAAGAAGAAAATAGATGAAAAAGAAAAGATTTTAAATAAAAAAAGAAAAAAAGAAAAGAAAAACAATTTTTTGAATGAAAAAAAGAAAAAATCCATCTCTTCTAAGCCAATTACGGTTAGAAAGTGAGATAATCCAGTCTTTTACATTCTGTGCCGCTTTGAATAATATTTGTGAGAAAAATTCAAAAGAATGCGGGGAAGATGACCCCTAGATAAAGTTTGCCAAGCTGTATGCCATATTGATAAAAAAGGCTAAAAGCTCCAGATTATCACACTTTCCAGTTGTCCTTAGCTTTAACCCACCATTACAAATCAAACATTCTAAAAAAATCAAAATGTGAAGTCAGCAGTAGAAGTATTATTTGTTTTATATATATATATATATTTTTTTTTTTTGGAAAAAAAGAATGAGAAAATGAAATAAAAAGGAAATGGAAAATGATTAAGAAATGAGAAAAAAAATTATAATTATTTTTATTTATTTTTTATTTTTTATTTTTTTATTTTAATTTTAATTTTAATTTTAATTTTATTTATTTTCTTTTATTTTGTTTTTATTTTTATTTTATTTTATTTTTTATTTTATTTATTATTATTATAGATTTTTTTTTTTTAATTTTGGGAATAGTTATGAAGATTCTTGAATCTTCCTCTTTTTAAAATAAATTCTGCTAAAAATTTGAAAATATTTGGAGAATCTAAAAGTGATTTGAGAGATGAGTGATTAACGATGATTTTATTTTCTAATATTTTATTTTTAAATTCAATTCTTTCTTTTTTTTTTTTACAATGAATCAAATAATGTTGAACTGTTTCTGTTTGTTTTCAATGAGCACATAAAGGTGAATCTGCTGCTTTAATTCAAAGTAAAAATTCATTTAAAGGACAATGACTTGATCGGAGTTGATAAATAATTGAAGACAATCCTTTTTCTAATTTAGAAAGAGATTTAAAAAATTTGAAAGGATGACATTGAAGTAAAATATTATTTCTCTTGATTGGTTCTCTTATTTTATCTATTTTATACATTTTTTTTATTTTAGTTAAAATTGATGAGATATGTTGAGGATAATTTTCTAAATTTGAATTTGAATTTTCACATGCTTTTTTTGCAATTTCATCTATTTCTTCATTTTCAAGAATGTTGGAATGACCAGGACACCAATAAAATTTTTTTTTTGAAATATTTTGAAAAGATTTAATTTGTTGTTGAATATGAATAAGCTGAGATTGAGAAGATCGGATTGAGACTGGATTTGAGATAGCTCTTAAAGCTGCTTGACTATCCCAGAAGATGTTGAAAATCGGAGGATTGGATTCATTGAAAAAAGAATTGGTGATTTCGAGTGCCATTTTTAAACCTTGGATCTCAGCCTCAAATACCGTTGCATCTGAGAAATTTGCAAGACGACACATTTTGGTTGAAAGCTGAGATTTTGCAGCTGAACCAACACCTTTCTCAGGAATAAGTGAACCGTCTGTAAAAATAATAATTTCTTTTGGAATTTTATTTTTTATTCTAAAATTTGGGTTAGTAACAGTTTTAATTGCTTCTTCTTTTTTTAATGATAAATTTGAAACAGAAATTGAAAAAGAATTCCATGGAGGAAGAGAATGTGAAGAAATCAATTCTAAATTTTCCCATTTGAAAGTTTTGAATTTTGAATAATCAATCATTGAATGGATACTGCTAGGAATATTTAGTTCTTTTTGAATAAGATTTTTTAATTGGATGAGTCAAAGGAAAAGAAATACGTTTGATAAAATAAGAGTGAATTTGCTTGATGGCGAAAGAGACAATTGGATTGAAAGGAAATTCTCTTTGAAGAAATTTAAGCGGAGTAGTTTTGAAAAGACCAAGAACTACACGTGTTGCTTTGTTTTGAAGGACAATGAGTAAACCAAAGAATTTTTGCTTGTTTGATTCATTTAACCAGACTAAAGATCCATAAAGTACTCTAGAAAATAAAACGCTAATAATTAAATTTTTTGCTCCAACAATATTTAAACCATGAGAACGTCTATTAATTCTGGTGAGTTGTGTGATGGTTGAATTTCCAATAAATCTAATTTTTTTAAAGTGTTCATTAAATTTTAATTTTGAATCAAAAATAACTCCAAGATATTTTGTTGATGAAGATCTAGGTAAATTTACTTCGCCAAATTGAAATGAAGAATTATTATTAAAATTACGTTGGGTGAACATCATCAAGCAAGCCTTTTTCTTATCAAAAATCACATTGTGAAAATTTCCCCATTCAAGTGATTATTGAGCACTTTCTTGAAGTATAGAAATTGCTGATTCTGAATTAGAATGAGCTGAAAAATGAACTACATCGTCAATAAAACCAAGAGATAACTGATTTTGGTTGAGTTCAATCGGGTTTGAAGAAAGTAAAGTTGTGTTGTAAAGAATGTAGAGAATTGGAGATAGTGGGGAACCTTGTGGAAGACCACACCGTAAATCAAAAGGAGATGACATGAAATCTTGTAGAAGTAAAGAAGTTGTTCTATTTGAAAGAAAGTTGAAGATGGTTGTAATTAAATATTGGGGACAATTCTTGTGTTGAAGAAATGAAATAAGTCTTTCTTTAATAACTGAAGGAAAAGCAGATTTATCATCTAGAAAGAGTGCTGCCACAATTTATTTTCACGCCATTTGTTTTCATCCACGATGTTAAAAATAAATTGGCATCATTGGTGCAACGTCCAGCACGACCACCAAAATGACCAGGAGCTAGTATGTTTGAAGTTTCAGCCCAATATGTGATTCGACGAGTGAGAATTGATTCGAATACCTTCCCCACACAGCTGAGAAGCGCAATTGGACGATAAGAAGATGGATCAGAGTAAGAATCTTGATTTGATTTTTGAATAATTGCAGTGATGGTGTGTTTCCAGATAACTGGAAAATGACCAAAACGAAGTCACGCATTGAAAAGACAAAGGAGTGGGGAGGCAAGTGACTGTTTACCTAAAATAAGAAATTCATGTTTTATATTATCAAAACCTGGAGCTTTTTTCTTTTTTAAATTAGAAAGAATCAAAGTTAACTCATCTTTTTCAACGTTTGGAAAATCAAAATTAGAAGAAGGAAAAAATTGAGAAATGTCTGATAAGTCGCAGTTTATTGGAACATCTAAGGTACCAGAAAAAAGAACATGAGATTGTTCTTCTTTTGATGTAGTGAGAATTTTTTCTTCATTAAAAAGTGGAGAAATATTGTTGGAAGAAAAAGGTTTGGTGAATTTATAAGCGGTGAAAATGTCTTGATTGATGGATGTTGATAAAAACTTTCGCCAGTGATTTTTTTTTGATTCAGAAATTTTAAGTCGGAAATTATTTTTCCAAAACCAGTAACATTGTTTTGATTCAAGTGAGTTTGAAAGTAACATCCATTTTCGAGCTCTATTTCTATTTTTTACAATTGGATCAAGAATTTCTTTATTCCACCACGGTTTAATTTTAATTGAATTATTTTTAATTAATCTAGATTGATCATTGAATGAATTTTGAATGATATTAATAATTTCCTTTGCATTGGATTCAATTTCTAGAATAAAATTAATTTCATTGGGGAAAAATTGAAGTTTAGAAAGAAGAGTTTTTTGGAATTTTTCATTGTTGAAATTTTTATTAAGAGTATATCGAGTAGAACTGTTTTTTTGAGGTGAAAGATTTAAATTTAATCTAACAGATTGGTGATCAGAATTATGATTGATGTGAGATGTTTCACAATTTTCAATAAATTTTAAAGCAATGTGATTGGCCCAGATTAAATCAATAGTAGTGGGGATCCCTTGTTGTGCATAGAAAGTGGGAATTTGTTTTTGAGAAATTAATTTAAATCCATGATGACTGCATGTTTTGATGAGTTGTTTGGATTGATTGTTAGTATGATGATAATTTGAGGGATTCCACAATGGATGATGAAGATTGGAATCCATAAGAATAATTGTAGGAATTTTTCGATTATTATGTAAATTGAGCCATTTGTTGAGAGTTTAACCTCCTTCCAGGACTGGGGGACGATTATAAAGATTAATAAAGCACATTTTTTGACAATTAATATGATTAAAGTTGATTTCTAATGCGGATAAAAATTGAGAGCCATCAGAAAGTGGATGAATATTTGAAGATGGAATTTCTTTTTTTATTATTGCCCAAGTTCTATGTCTAGATGAATAATCTGTCGATAAATGATTATGATCCTGGAAGGAGTTCCAGTTTGGATGAGATGGGATCTGACGAGTGAATTGATTTAAACCTGGTTCTTGCAAAAAAATAAAAGAAGAAGTTAGTTCTGAATTTAAAATACTGTGTGTTGTTTCAATTTTATTATAACCATTTAAGCTCATAATTTGAAAAAGATTTGATTGAGAAAAATTATTATTTTGATAAGATGAAGATGAAATGTCTGAAGGAATTGAAGCTGGATTAAAATTTTGGTTCAGGTTGTAATCACTCATAGATGAGCACCCTGATTATTATTTTTTTTAGAATTTTTTACTCGTAATGGACATTTTGTACTAGTGACACTATGATTAAATGCTTCATGATCATAATTAAAACCTTCTTCAAGGTCTGGCTGATAATTTGGAAATTTTTCAATACATCTAAAGCATCTGATATTGTCTAACTCGTAATCAGAACAATCTTTTGAATTGTGCTCATCACCACATCTTGAACATAAAGAAGAATTTTTACAAAAACTTGCTGTGTGACCAATTTCTAAACAGTTCAAACACTGGGTAGGAGCTTTAACATAATGAGCCCCCTTCATAAAAAAGGAATCATAAAATAATCCTCCTTTTTCAATTTGGGAGGCAAGTTGACTTTCATGGAAATTGATAGCAATAGATCCATGTAATTTATTTTTAGTTCCAGGAACACCCAACCAACGAATATTGTTAATTGAGCTAATAGGAATATCATTTTCAAAACATAATTGTTTTTTAAATTCTTCTTTTTCAACATCAAAAATAGTAGAAACAGAATGAATTATAACTGGAAAAGTTATTGGTTTTGTAATAAGTTGAGGATCACAACGGTGAGTCCAAACATGTTTGTATTTTAATAACCAGTTAGCCATAGCTCTGGTTTGAACAAAAAATTTCACATCACCAGATGCCAATACTGCAGCTCCTTTAATTTGGATGCAACAGGATGGATCTGAGTGAGTCGGGTTTTCAGATAGATCATTCAAAGGATCTCGAGTAGTATTAGCATTCAACATAACAACTCTTTGTTGACTATGTTGACAATTTCATTATTGGATCTTCCTTCAAAAGGACATGATCCCGGAATTTTCCGAATCACAACAAAAGAGGGTTTGAACATGTTCAAAGCTCAATTTGTTGGAGGGATTACTGGTTGAGCTACTCGCAAAGCAAACGACAATACACTGCTGTTTGCTCACGAGCCAACAAATTGAAGCGGCGGTGGCGCTGATGCGACCACCGTTCTTTGAATCAACGCAGGTCGTTGAACGACTCGCAAAGCGAACAACAATACATTGGCGTTCGCTTCCGAGGCCATCTGAGAAGGATCAACAGGCGGATACATTCAAGTATCCACCATCCCTTGACTTTCTGGCAAATACCTTGATGTATTCGCCGATCTAAATTCATCTGTACACATTGCAACATTGTTTTTGATGGTTGCAACGTCGTTGGCGCGATGTAAAGGATCTTGAAAGCCTAATTGGTCTATCTTGAATCTAATTTTTTTATTTTTTTTATTTTGCTGACCATTTTGTGAATTTTTTTGATTAGAAATAACCGGAAGAGAAAAATTTTGAGAAATAGAAGAAGAGGGATTATGAATAGAATAAGACAAAGGAGGAAAATCATCATAAGTTCCAATCCTTTGTACACTTTTTTCATGTATATTTTTTCAGATAAAAGAGAAACAATATGATCCATTCTTTTACTAATATTTTTTTGATTTTCATGAAATTTAGAAAAGGAAAGTTTTCTTTATTCATAACCTCATTAAAGCTTTCAAAATCCTTTGCAGAGATAATGTAATTGCCATCAGAATTTTTTTCTTTTTGAAATGAAAACCACGAATCAAATCCAGTAGGTCCATTTAAAGTGTAAGGTCCATTTGAAACATCCATATCCACGAAATAAGGATCCATTGTATGAGTGGGTGGGGAGTTGGGACAACCCAATAAGTTTTATCTATGTTGGGAGGTGGTGGAACTGGCTCTTCAGAAGGCAGGTTGAAAAAATAAAAATAAAAATATAAAAATTGAAAAGCTGATAGATTTATGGTGGGAGGGATGGAGAGATTAAAGATAGCTTGTTAATTTGATTGAGGGAGTTTTAATGATGCTGAGTTAAGTTTGATGATTTAAGTTTTTGATTTTGTGGAATTTACAAGGTTCAATTAAGCTTTTATTTTTTTTATTTTTTTTATTTTTTTTATTTTTTGTATTTTTTTTATTTTTTTTATTTTTTTTATTTTTTTTATTTTTTTTATTTTTTTTATTTTTTTTTATTTTTATTTTTTTTTTGAAGTGCAATTTGATTTCACATTGTGCACTGATGAATTACAACTGAATATGAAAGTATTTACACCAGTTTATTTTAGTTTGAGTAATTGATTTAAAGAAATCTTCTGTGGAAATGTAGAAAAAATTCAAGGAAAGTAGAAAAATTTAAGGGAAGTGGAAAAAGGAAAAGGCCATCATGACAAAGTATTTTTGAAAAAAAACTATTTTTGATTAGAAAAAAAAAAAAAAAAAAACTAAAAAAAAAAGAGAAAAGGAAATGAAGCAGTATTCCTACTTTAAAGTTATAGAATGACTATAAGAAATAATAAAAATTGTTAATTGTTTTGATGATATTTATAAATATTGTATGATTAATTTGATTTTATTTCATTTGATTTTCTATATATATGTATTTTTTTTAAAAAAAAAAATTGACAGAGGAAAAGGAAAGTTGTATGATTTTGGTTAAAATTTGATTGAGTTGATTATTGAGAAAAAAAAATTTTAAGGAAGAAGAAGAAAAAATAAATGAATAAATTATGATTGTTTTGATGATTTTGGATAGAAAAGAGAAAGGCGAAGAGATAGAGGAAGAGTTGGTAATTAGTATTGTGATTCTAATTAGGTACAAATATTTTGACTTTTTTTTTTTTTTTTTTAATTTGGAGAATAATAGAAAGCGAAATGGAAAAATTATTTTCATAATCTTTAAAGTAAGATTGATTTGATCTTCTTTTTTTTTTTAAAAAAAAATAAAGTGTTGGTTGTCTTGTGGAAGTATCATTCTTTAGAGTGAGGATTAGTTGATTTGTTTAGAATGTTTTTATTTCTGAGTGGGCATACATTACTTGTGGCCTTGTGTCTGGAATAGTCAGGAAAAAAAACTGGCACAATTTCTTCATCCTCTGAAGAACAGGATGAGTTACCCTTGGTGGAGGCACCTCCAGTTAAAAATTTGTTACAAGTGAGTTTTTTTGTTGTGTTATGGTGGAATTAATATTTTTTCTTGATTTTTTCTTTTTACAGGTTTATATTAGTCAAATCCCTCGACCTCTTAAGGATTTGGTTGAGTCAATTTTTGACACAGAAGTTGATGGAAACTGTGGATTTCCTTGCATTGCTCAGGCAATGTTTGGTGATCAAGATCTTTTTGATCAGATAAGAAATAGCATGGTGGAATGTCTTGCAAAAGAACGCTCCAGTTTCCTCAAAATACTGGGTTCAGTAAAAGAATTAGCGAAAGAAAGGTCCAGTTTCCTTAAAATCCTTGGTTCAGCAAAAGACTTTGAACGAATTAAAAACAATCTTCAACCAGGTGGTGATCTCATTGAAAAGCGCCATTGGCTGTCTAAGCTTGATATGGGTCAGATATTAGCTGAAACATATCAGACAGCAATTTGTTTCTTTGCTTTAAGTGGTTGTAATACTTATATCCCTTTTAATTGTGCTCAAGATCCCTCCAAATCTTTTTTTCATCGTTTTTTTGTCAACTGTAATCATTGGGTTCTTGTTATTCCAAAATGTGGTCCTTTTCCTATTCCTCCACTTGTAAAGCTCCCCAAATCTCTCAGTAAATATGTTCCTCTTTGGAAAGATCATGTCCAAGAGGGTCTATCTTTGTATAATACAAATAAAAAATAGATTTCTTTCTCTCTTGTTTGCTTTTCCTTTTTTTTTTTAATATAGATTTCTTTCTCTCTTGTTTCCTTCTCTTTTTTTATTATTTAATATAGAATCTCATCTCAATATCTTAGTGGTCTTTTAGCTCTTTTGATTTTTAATTTCAATTAATAATTTCATATATTTTTACCTTTTAAATTTGTGAGTTCCACTGTGGAGTATAAGTCTTTTGCAATATGAGTTGAGTGAGTTGACTGTGAGCTTATCAGTGTTTTGAAATATTTAATTATTTTATTAAATTAAGTTATTGTTTGCTATTTTTGTTGCAGTCTTATTGTTTTTAATTTAACTTAATTTATTTTTTGTTATGTTTTTCTTTTTTGTTTTGCCATTATTGTTGTTTTTATTTTTCTAGTTGTTATATTTATATTTGGGTTTTTTTTTTTATTCTTTTGTTTGTTTTTGTTGCTTTTTCTTATTTTCTTTTTTTGTGTTACTTTGTTTTTTTTTTCTTATTCTTATTCTGTTATTTATTTGTGTTTTTTTTCATGTTCTTTTCCTTTTTTCCTTTTTTTTTCTTTTCATTATTTTTTGTTTTGTTTTTCTTTGTTTTGTTTTTTGTTTTGTTTTATGTTCTTTTTCTTGTGTTTTTTTGTCTCCTTTTTTTCTTTTCATATTTTGTTTTTTTGTTTTTCTTTGTTTTGTTTTTTATTTTTATTTTTTTGTTTTTGTTTTGTTTTGTTTTGTTCTTTTTCTTTGTTTTTGTTTTGTTTTGTTTTGTTTCTTTACTTCTGTTCTATTTGTTTTGTGTTTTTTTTTGGTTTGTTTTGTTTGTCCTTACTGTTTTCTTTATATCCTTCTTTTTGTGTTCGTTGTTGTCTTTTGTTTTTTTTTCCATTCTTTTTTTTTTTTTTGGGCCTAAACTATTGTATACAATAGTTTACCGGGGGGACTATTGTACACAATAGTGCCCCTTGCAAAAACTATTGTATACAATAGTTGACCGGGGGGGACTCTTGTGTACGATAGTCTGGGGCAGAAACTACCGTATACAATAGGGGGTATCAAAGTTAGTTTGAAATCCGCAAAATTAATGGCGGATTTCAACCAAATTCGCCATTTCAAATTCGCCATTTTTTTTTTAAAACAATTAATTATTTCACTGTGGACATATCAAAGTTAACAACTAAACAATCAATTGTTTGGAAAAAAAATATATAAAAAAATTGACCTGATTCCACGTCAGTGTCTCTCATCCTTTGATTCTTACCTTTCATATGATACAAATCCCATTAAAATAAGTCATTTTTTTCTTGCATCCAAATATCAAAACAGATTTTAACTATATGCTTATCATTCTTCATTTTAAACTCCTTGCCTCAAGTCTGACCGTATTATATATCACAATTTATCCGCTGCTGAACTCATTTTTTCCACTCAAGAACTGGATCAAATACCTGGAATCACCTAATTCAAATCGCTACAACCTCAATGGTGTCAAGTTTCTGGTAAAGCTTCAGATCATCATATTGGTAAGCATGATCTCATTCTACCCTGAATCGATTCAGGAGGGTCTTGTTTGAGAAAAAGAGAAAGACTGGTCCTTCTACTGTTCATAGTTAATGATGACAATGGAG
>KN362429.1:1200-13458 GCA_000785685.1 Uromyces viciae-fabae | reverse complement strand
ATGCTTTTCCCTGCTCCGCATGCCTCTCCACCTTCGCCACCGTTACCCAACACGAATATAAGTTCCACAACGCTACAGGCTCCCAAAAAAAGAAAAAATCGTTACGCTACATGGTAGCGTAGTGCAAGTACAAATTGAGCTAACGCTACTCACTGCTAAATTTGAAAAATGACCGCTACGCTACATGTTTTTGGTCGAAAAGTGTAATGTAGCGTAGCGGCCCACTGTTGGCTCAAGGCAATAATAACTCAAAATAAAAGTAATAATAAATAAGATATATATACAAATCTCAATTAATCAAGCAAGAATGTTGGCGACATTAGGCATACAGTTGAATAGTAAAAATTACTCCAGCTGGCGGATCACAATGATGGCAAAACTTAGACTAGAAGGTGTACTTGAATATGCTCTAGGTACCGTTACCAAGCCAGACGGATCGGATATAGAAGCAATGGCTAAATACTCGAACCTCAGTAGCAAGGCTGCCTCGCTAATCATATCCACCTTGAATGAAACGAATATTCAATTTCTTGCGAGCTTGATCGGTGAGGTCGAGTCACTAAGCGGAACACACGTTTGGGATGCTCTAGCTAACAAAGTTGTGGCAAACGACGTTATCAACCAAGTTCTAGCTTACCAGCAATTGGCTAAAGTTAAATTTTCAAAAGTTCCGAAGTTCATTGAGGAAGTGTGAGCAGCGACAAATCAAATGAAACTTGTAAAGCTCGAATTCCCTGAACGTTTCATCGTAGTAATAATTTTATCCAAACTTCCCTTGACTCTAAAAAGGTTTTGATCGATTATGAATCTTGGATTCAAGACCAGCTCCGTTGAGCAAGTCTTGAAGCAATTGGAACTTGAAAACGCGCAAGACCTAATCAATAATCTTGAAACTGAAACTGAACCTCCGACTCCGCTCCAGTCCCTCTGTCATGTTAAAAAGCTAAAACCATGTAAGCATTGTAAAAAGAGCGGCCATCACTCAAAACAATGCTGGGTCAAGTACCCGCACTTTCAACCAAGCGACACTTCCTCAGACAATTCCGAAGCCTCAATTACGAAAAACTTGAAAAACAAGCAACCCAACAAGAAAATAGAAAAAGCAAAGGAATCTCACTTTTTCTCATTCTAAAAGGAGCTCAATGTCAAAATCATAGTTATACTAAATCAAGATCAAACCTATACAAAGACCTTCATGCATCAACTCATTAAAAAAAAAAAAGTTTTTTTTTTTTCCCTGCAATACATAAAAATAATAAAAAAATAAAAAAAAGACACCTTGATAAAAAAAAAAAAAAAAGTTCTATTTCTCCGTTCTTGAGCTCTGCATTCAAGGGGGGCTGTTGAATTAATTCTGACTTCTCACTTGAGCTGAATCACTTAGACAAAATGGTTGTAGATACTTTTTCCTTCATTTCTGCTTAACCCCTGGTCATACAATGCAAGGGGTGTCCTACTGTGGGTATATTAACCCTCAAATATGCAATAAACATCATTGGTTCTTGTTTCCAAAAACCTGCTCTGTTGTCAAAAGCTGTTCCAATCAACCTTCTCTTGTCCATTGACATTGAGTTTTTCATCTGATCCATTGATCAATTTAGTTTCACTTAAAACTGATCCCTTGATCAGTAGCATCTTTGGTTTAGATTTTCTTCAAGAGCCACTTGATTGGTTTGGCTAATTTCACTGAGAATCTGGGCCTTCATGTGTTGATAAATCTGAATTACATTGGTTTTGAGTGTTCCTTGACTGAAGATATTGAACTTGGGTTGTAATGAAGCCACAAAAGCCCTCAAAACGGGTTACTCAACCAAACTGACCAGCAGCTTGTGGGCAATTATCATTTTTTCCAGAAGCTCACGGAATGCCTGCTGCGAAAAAATCAAGGTCAATGATAGTGCTTTCAGCTTAAGTAACAACTGATTGGTGTTGATCAGGTATGAGGTAAATTGGTCCATGTGGTGGCGCACCTGGTTTGTTCCACTGGAGCTTTTCCCGGTCATTTCAAGGCAGCAGTGCTTGCAGATTGCCTTAAAATGATCACCTGAACACAAGTAAATAATACAAATGTAATAAAAAAATAAAAACAACAAGTTAGTTCATAAAAGAATATATTGATGGAGCAACAAATTAAATGACTCACCTTCACTCTTTTGATGAAAATTATTCCACACTAGGGAGGTGGTCTTTTGCTTTTTTTGGACACATTGGTTGACTCTGTCATTACAGTACTTGATCCAGGGGCCGTTTGGCTCTTGTTTATCTTGGTAATTTAAATATTGGAATTGATATGGCCCAGCAGTTCATTTTCTTCTGTGAGCTGAGGAGTCTGAGTCAGTTGGGAATTGGGCCAGCACCATTTAGATTTGACCATGATGACGGATGATCAGGTTGCTGGTTTGAATGTTGGAGGAGAGATGGTTTATAATTTTAGTGGAGGAAATTTGGAATTTAAGAAGTAAGATGGAATCAAGTAAGCAGGAAAAAGATGTGTGTAGATTCTAGAACTATAATTTATGGAGGAAATAAAATGAACAAGAAAAAAATAAGATTAAGGAGGGAGTGAGTTGGTTATCCAGGTTGCTGTTGTAGTTGAGAACTTGAGATAGATCAGATCAATATGTTTGATAAAGTAAGCCAATCAGAGGGGGATAATCATAGAATACAGTTTCAACTTTAGTTGATATTACATAACTTGATAGTTGATAGTAGATAGTAGAAAAATTAAACTAAGTGGTTCCAATCAGATATTGCAATGGAAATTAAAAAAAAATCCCTCAAGATGATATGCGGATATCCAGGGCCCAGGGACAGAGCACAAGCAGCAACTGCACAGAGAAACGGGCTGGCCCGGAAATAGACACGGCTGTCCAAACCCGCCCCGGCTTGGAGGCTGGGGCAGGCTGGGCCGGGCCAATTCCTACAAGGATTGTTGTTTTTATGGTTATGGAGATGGGAGATTTAGATTGAGGAAAAGATTTTGAAAGAGGAGCAAGGGAGCAGTTTTAGTTTTAGATGATTTTATGGCTCAATTCAATCATTTTTTATTACTGTATGACAAGCCATATATATGAAGAAAGACAAACATGTCACACTTGTGACATGATACAAAACAACTAAAACTACTACCCACAACCACACATGGGAGACAAAGAAGCACAACTACACATCCTTCATTTTTCTCTAATAAAACTACACATATTAGAGAATACTAACTAAAACTTAACTATAATACCACTAAACATATCATAGATGTACTTGATTGTTGACAACTACACATCAACACTACTAAAATACTTTACTTTGATGACAACTACACATCAACAAAGCATAAACTATTTTCAAAGAACACGTCAATGATAAACTTAACCTAATTTACTTAATAACTGACTAACATAGTAATCAAGATTTAACTGTACTTTTTATTTAATTTAATTTTATTTAATTTTATTTAATTTTATTTATTAATTTTTATTCATTTTAATATTTTAATAGAGATGAAAATAGAGAGAAGAATAAATGAAAGGATGAGAGTGGAGAAAAAGGGCCAGAAAAACAACAAGGATCTTGTCCAAACCCGCCCCGTGGCATGCCGGGTGGCCCGGATGTGGCCCGAGCCCATTTACACCCTGAATTCAGATACATTACATTAATCAGTACACATAAAATAACACCTCTTGAATAAAATGCTCAAGTACCATTTTCACACAAACAACTCATATAAATATCTCAACAAAATCAACCTTGCCCATTCCAACATCAGCAAAATCATCCGCACAACTCTTTTCCATACAACACAACCTCCTTATTAAATTTTACCAACAATCTTAAAACAGCAAAAATCATGTCTCCAACACGACAGCCAATTCCCAACCCAAGTAGCAGGAAAAATCGCAGAGCTACCCCCATGAACAGCACCTTCCAAAAAAGATAAGAACAGAAGGATCCCCAGGACTGAATAAATATAAAGAAAAGAAAGGAAGTTGGAGAAAAAAAGCCAGAACTTGAAGGAATTGTAAAAACTACAGGGTTGTTAATCCTGCAGAAAAAATTCTACTGCAAATCAAAACATGAGTAAAACTTAACAGAACAGAAAGTTAGAGAGAAAGAGCAGAAGAAGTTTAAACATAGAGACTATTTAGACTGGCCCAAAGGCTACTTGCTAAGTTCAACAGATGACTTGAACCAGACAACATGACTACTAGCATTCAAACCAATTAAATTGTTTTAGGCTGATTATTCAAAAAGAAAAAAAAAAGATAACAATTGTAATTCAGCTTATATATTTTTGATTTAGAAAAAATGGAGAAAGGGGAAAATTCTAAAATCGTGGCTGCGCACCACTTGGGCTGGTTTTGCTGCGGGTGGGGTGCTCTCCCCACTGAACTGAATGACGAGAGAAAAGCCAGCGATCAACAACCATGATGTCCTCAAGTTCATCCACTACCCAAAGTCAAGCCCAATCGCAGGAAGAATCAGGAAACTCAAATGGCCAATCAACTCAAGTGGATGATCGGGCCCCCCTAGGTATGCCTCTAACCTTGCCCATCATTTATGTTGCTTCACATTCACAGAATTGACCCATTCATCACAGGTTCTGGAGCCAGGTATGCCGTGATCAGATGAAATTGACCTTCAAACTACTCTATCAACTCAAATCAATCTTACATCACTGAGCGCGGTTCTGTTTTAAATCAATACGTTAACGTATAGTGCTTATGATCCATCAATCGATGGTACATCTGTCGTCTCAAGCTCATCCTGCGACGGTGTTCGACCATCAGACAAGTCACAGATCTCACCCGAAACGGCCTCTGTTAGCACCAACATTTGATATTATCATGCTTCATTCAATCATCCTCATTCAATTAGAACAGCACAAATTCTAACAGTTGTAATACTTGAATTCATCTTTCGGTAGCGTTCCCTTCGACTCAAAAGTGATGCAAACAAAAAATTCGGCGGTGAGCTAGATATTGATCATATAAGGGCGCAATTGATTGCCGATCATTGATTATTTCTTACGGATAAAATTTTATGCCCAGAATCCCAATATCAAGAAGGTATGAAATTTTCATCAACTCCATCCTTCTTGGGATTTCAATCATAAATAAACACTGGAATTTATGATGCTAAATACTTTTTTTCTCTTCTTATTTGAAATGAAGCTCTAGATCTATATACTCTCTCTATCAACCTGAATCCATTTGATCCGGCAGTTTGGTGCAACCGTAAGTTTCATGTCGTAAACTGGTTAAATTTTACGATTCCAATTTTTTTTGCATCCCCCACTTAGGTGCTGCCGTCAGGTTGAAGCGAGAGGAACATGGTTTAGCTATTACGGATACTAGTTTGTCTCGTTTCCACATCTTGCTTTTTGAAAAGCCCCCTCTACTCTATTTGACCCACCACTTATGTAGTGTACCGTTCTCGCAACCAAACTAGCTAGGGCCGTTGAACTGGATCCTAATTATGTCAAGGCTTACTTTAGGAGAGCAACTGCCCAATTAAGTATCATGAAACCTCAATTAGCATTGAAAGATTTCAAAAAAGTTAGTACATGAATACAAAACAATCGGGACGCTATGTCCTTTGATGTTTAAATTTCTGAAGAGTCCTTTTGGTATCATCCTGTCTTATCATTCAACCACAATATAGTGTGTCTCACTTGACCCGCGAAATATAGCGGCTAAAACTCAATTAGATGCGACCACCAAATTAATAAGAAGATTAGAATTTGAAAAAGCAATAGCCTCAGAGGATGAAGAAGCAACATCCGCAAAAATAGCAGGACTGATTTCTGAAGGTGCATGTGAAATTGAAAATTCATATTCAGGACCAATGTTAGAAAAAGATCCAAACGGAAAATGGAAACCTACGCTTAAATTCCTAGAAGACATGTTGGATTGGTTCAAAAATGGCAAAACTTTACCTAAACGTTGGGTCTACGAAATTGTCCTAGGATGTTATGAAATTTTAAAAAACGAATCTAGTATGACTGAATATGTGATACCCCATGATCAAACTCTAGACGTGTAAGTCAGCAATTTCGTGATCTGATCTTTCTTTCCCTTCCCGGGGCCTTTCTTCTCCGGATCGTCCATTTTGTAACATTATCACTAACAAATTTTAATCTTCTGTTTTGTAATGGCTAGAATTGGAGATACGCATGGTAGGACATAGAAAGATGATTGCATGAGTTGAATGAGCTCGCAGTAGGGTATGCTGAAAATTATTTTTCCTTTGTTTCGAATAAACAGGCCAATTCTTTGATGTACTACATCTTCTTTCGTTAACTGGCCTTCCCTCCGACAATCATGCCCTTGGTCAGTATAAGACGCCGATTATCTTCATTCTTATCCATTAGTTTCTGATCAAGTGGTTTATCAATGATTAAACTTGCTTTTGTTCCCTCGCTCTTACCTTACCAGTTTTCAATGGCGACTTTGTTGATAGAGGTAGTTGGAGTACTGAAGTCGTCTTGACTGTCTTTGCCTTTAAGTGGTATATGCCTCATAAAGTCTTTGTAAGCCTTTTCATTCCAAAAAAAATTAATCTCCTTTTCCTTTTCCTATTCATTGTTTTATATTTTTCGCTCTTGAAACTCAAGCGCACAACTTTCATTATTATTATTATTATTCTAGCTTAACCGTGGAAACCATGAGACTGCTGACATGAACAAGGTTTACGGATTTGAGGGAGAGGTACGAATTGTATTCCCCCAAAAAACTCTTATCATTTTTTCAATTCGCCAGGTTTGCGAATCTCAATATTAACGAATTTTGGCCGTCCCGTGTTTCCAAAGACTAAAAAAAAATATAGCGAATTATGTTATAAGCTTTTCGAGGAAGTCTTCTGCGCTTGTGAGTATTTTGTTTGGTTCATACAATTAGAGCGCCAAATGATAAATTTCAATGATTGACTTCCTTTTTAATCTTTCTACGGGGATGGACACTGGAAATTCTTAGTGCCTTTATGTTGTCTAATCAGTGCATCACAACTACCAGAGCCAACCACGATATCAACAATTCCACCAAAACCTTATTTTGGGCCAGATGGGCGAAAGAGGTTTTTTATAGTCCATGGTGGATTATTTTCACAAGACGAAGTCACTTTTCAGGATCTAAAGAAAATACAAAGGATGGTTAAAAGACAGCCCGGAAACGAAGGATTAATGATGGAATGCCTTTGGACTGATCCTCAAGATGCACCAGGTAGAGGCCCCTCTAAACGTGGCGTTGGCTTGGGTTTCGGCCCTGATATCACCGATAAATGGTGTCGCTTTTCTGGTGTGACTGGTCAGTTGATTTTTTGGTTGTTTCCCCCATATCCCAAAGCTCTTCCTTGCTTCGCGTGACTCCTTGTACGCAGTTTTTTTCTTACACAAACTAAAAATCGTCTTCCTTTTTTCTGCACATCTTTGAATTTCTAAATCTGCGGCAAACTTTCATCAATATCATAGCTGTCATAAGATCACACGAAGTGAGAGAAAAAGGATATTCAATCGAACATGATGGCCGATGTATTACCGTATTCTCAGCACCAAATTATGTCGATCAAGTAGGTAATCAAGGTGCATTTGTTAGAATTAATGATAAGGGTACTTTAGAATTTACTTCATATCGACATCAACCGCATCCTGATGTTAAGCCTATGGCTTTTGCGGGTGGGTTCATGGGGCTAGGCGGATTCATCTAATACTTTTTCCCTCTGCAGCTTCCTTTTTCCATCTTATAGCCCTAATTTTATTGATCTTATAATTAAATATCATCTATTCTCTTTTTTTTTTAAATGAAATCTATTCCCTTTTCTTTTGCAAGTTGGTATTTTTGTTTTTTGAAAGCGAAGAAATTTTATCAGTTAAAAGAAATAAAAATGTAAAAAATACCCAGACTGTGCCTCTAAAGAGACTCAGAATACTCATGAAAGTTAAACGTACAAAAAAAAAGGTGCCCATCAATATTTTTAATTTTGGCTTGTAAATGATGTATTTACACAGTGGTGCCACTTGAAGCATGATCTGAACCTATCTCTACTTTTTTGGGGGGACTTTGGGGAAATTAAAGGGTATGCATGCACAAGTATGGTGTGCTGTGGCCTTTGCACAGATTTAACTTTTGAAATAACTTCCATCTCACACACTCTTGAATCTTGACTCGTTCCATTTTATTTCAATTTTTTTCAGATTATGCAACATATTGCAGACTCGGTTTGATTTCATAAAAGCTGAAGAATTTTTTAGGGTAAGAGCTGAAAGCTCCGATGACTGGGCTAGCTCGGCTGAGGTTTTGTAGGACAGCAATATGGAGGTTGGAACTTGATAGATCAGGAAAAACTGATCAGATTGGATTAAAGAGAAAGCATTGTTTTGAACGAATGATATTTAATTACTTTCATTTGATCACTAAACTTAAGTGTTAACAGAATCTACCACACTTTCTTTTTTTCAAGTGCAAGTTTGACTTAACATTTTGCACCATCAATATCCAAGATAACTAATGGTCCCCTCTAAATGGGTACCAATTCCCTGCTCTATCGCTACTACAAGCCATTACGAACTTTACAACCTATTTTTCAAAAAAAAAGAAAAGAAATAAATAAAAAAAGAACCAAAAAAAGAATAAAGAAGCCCTAAAGGCTAATGCCAGCCTAGTCCACCGTTGTACTCTTGCAACTTTTCCTTGTAACGTTATTTTTTAAACAAGAGAAGCCGTTGGTGTTTTTGATGAACAATGCAATGTGTTTTTTTATGCTTGTGGCGCATCCTTACAGAAGTGGCTCAATTTTTTTTCTTATTTCCATTTATTTTCTGCCATTTCAATATATTCAAGATCAAGAATCCTAGTCCTCACTCAACCAAAATCTTAACATGCTTCCTTTCTTTTAAGATAGTTCTGTTAGTGCTTTTAATTATTTTTTTGATTCAAGAGATTCAAAAAAAAAGAAAACAATTGGGGTAAAATATAGTCTTTTATCTTTGTACATCTCAGATGTCCGTGAAAACTTGAGACATACCGGATTGATATGCGGCAGAATACTTTTCTGTTTTTCTTTTAAATGAATAAATAGCCCGTAAAATATTGTTTCTCATTTTTATATATGAAGGTTTTTTAATTTTCGTAATTACTCCGCTTCGATAAGTCTCAAGTAATTGCCCAGCATAAACATCCGGTTGAGAAGAGGTCCTTCTCCCATACCTGACCGACTCGAGTGCCCAAACCCCACCGAAGAAACTGGTATGGTCAGGGGAGTTAAGAGCTAGTTCTGCGTGTTCTTGTTGATACGCGGTCAGCTTAATGAATGAGTAGTTGGCTACCCTCAAAGTGGATAGAGAAACCGAGAATAATTATAGGTTTGTATGTATATTGACAAAGAAAAGAAAAATTAAAGCATTCTATTTTTTTTTACTTTTTTTACTTTTTCATAATTAGATTGATGATCGAGCGACTCTTCTTCGTCTAGTTTGATTTGAGGATTTACACTCAGGAGATTTCTTCTTTTCCTCCGATATTCCACACAAATTACGAAAAGACTCCAAGGCCTTTTGTAGCTCACAATCGTCCTATAGTTCAAAAAATAGGAAAACAGAAACAATAAGCGTCAATGTTTCTGTTTAAAACATGTGGAGAAAGAATATAGTTTTACTTGACAGTGATCTTTTGCACAAGATTGAAAAGCATTCGAAAAATTCTGATCGCCACATTGACAAGGGGTTGTGTGAAGAGAGGTGTTGACAGATTGAGGAATATCATTGGTACAAGGTGAGCCAAGAATACCGGCGAGGTTTTCGGAGATTTTTTTTGAAAGACAGCTCTTTGCACATTGAGGAAGGCCAGGATCGGAAGCGAATTCGGAATCGGACTTAGTTATAGCAGGCATGATAGCTACATCTTCTTTCTTTCTTGCAGTCACTTCGCCAGACGTAGGCGAGGACTGAATGACCGCTGGACCCGGCGGTGAACCTTTAGGATCTAAGTTGCCATTTTCATACGCTGCTGGAAATTTCACACTCTGAAGTGTCGAGAGGTCTGTGATTGGTTGTTTTTCTGGAGAAGAAAGTGCAATTTGGCCGCATGTTATGTAGTATTGATCTTGCTTTCCTTCTGCTTCTGAAGATTGTCCGAAAACAATTCTTTTTTTACCAAGAATAAAGAAACATGACATAGTATCAGCTCATAAGAGATAAAAGCGGAGTAAGGTAGCAGATAATTCCGAAAAATGGAAATAAGCCTACAGTTCTAATCGCAAAATATAAGAGCCCTGAGGCAAGCTATTCGAAATTGGAACTTTGAGTTCATTTCCGTCTTTTTTGTGGCTGTAGGGAAATTCTGTTTTGGAACCCAAGCCTTGCTTTAGGGAGAGAATTTTGAAATAGCTTATTGTAGAAGCGTCGAAGTTTTGACATGCGGTGTCCGAGGGACCACAATAACCAAGGTACACTTGAATGTGCCCATTCTCATGTGGGTAGCTACAAGCAAGCACCAGATCAGCCAAAACTTTAAACACATCTGAAGGAAGTTTGATAGGACTTTATTTCAGATTTTACTAACGGTTTATGTTTTTCATCATTAAGCAATAGGCGAATGGTAGCGCCGGAGGAAACCGCAAGGGTTTTACCAGCACTCTGATCTGCGCGACTGAACAAGTCACCACTGGGTGCGACAACTTTGAGACTAGGAGTCAAACTTGATCCACAAACGATGGCAGGATTCGTGAGGAATTTAGATCCAATCCAGCCGGTATTTTGTGAGAAACCACGGATAGAGGAATCCTCTAGCGGTTGCTTCTGACCCAATATCCATGTATGTCCATCATCTGCTGACCATGATTTTATGAATCCGTGGCAATGAACCAATGGTTGAAGTTGAAGTATTCCTAAGACCATCACCACAGTGAATCTGGCTCTAATTGCATTCACTTGTAAGCTCATTATGCCTCCGCTAGCCTTCGTATCTGATCAAGCTGCTCGATTTATTTAGTCTGATTTGAAATTAGTTAATCTTCGAGGAAATAAATCCTTGGGACCCGCCAATGATAGTAAAAAATAAATCTCCCTTATCCCAGAGAAAAAAAGAAAAAATAAACCCGAAAAAAGAAGAAAAAGCTTTGATGGTCGTTGATCAAGAAAGCGAAGACGAAAATTAATGTTTATTGCTTATTTTATCTATGTAAGAATTATTTAGAGAAAGTTATAAAGTAAAGTGATGTCTAATCAATGAGGAATATAGGAAGAGATCGCAGAGTTTAGATGATTCTGACTCTAACAAATAGCTATCAGATATGGTGCTTTTTCCTTTCTTTCGAATAGAACGATCAGAGCAATCAGCCGGTCCAGTTTCCCGCGGTAAAAGTGTCGGCCCCGCCCAAACTGGAAGAAATTTGCTAGGAAGCAAATGCCAAGGTGCATCGAACGAATGAGCGATATAGCTCGGCCACACATCTTCGGCACCCATCCCTTGCCATGGCATCGATCTTTCGAAAACTCGACCAGGCCAATGGTGTCATGGAGATTCGTAAAAAAAAAAATATAAAAATAAGATAAAAAAAATAAATAAATAAAATAAAATATAAAATAAAACAAGCAAAACATCTAAGGTTATGTTATAAAATAAGATAAGAGGGAAAGGTAAACAAGGGAGCGAAAAAATATAAAAATTTTCATGGTAAAAGAGGAAACAGAGTGAAAAAATAAAGAATAATATAAAAAGATGCAAACAAATAAGTTCGTCAGCAGGAAAATAAGAAAAAACAGAATTTGGAGAAATTACGACATAAAGAGTTAGTAGAAAGCAAACAAAAAAGCATCTATCAGAGTTTCGGAAAAAGCGGTGGAACAAGAAACAAATAAAACAAATAAAACAGATAGAAAATGAAAAAACATAGAAATTATTGATTCACTTAAGTAAGAAGATTGTTGTTATGATAAAAATTTCCTCATTGAGTCTACAATTGTCTAAATCTAGTCAAATCATTGTATAGCGAAAATAAAATAAAATAAAATGGGCCACGCTAAATCCACGATAAGCTATTGTACACTACATCGGGGGACCCCCAAAAATGTCGTATACGACTTTGGGGAGCCCCTGTTTTTTATCGTATACGACACTTGACAGTGTTGTGTACGATATAATGGGGGTCCCCAATGTTGTATACGACATTTTTGGGGCCGCGCCATGTCGTATACGACATTGGAGCGGTAGAAACCCCCGTATACGACAATTTCACCCAGAAATTGTTGTATACAATAGTTTCCCCCCC
>JNCO01006035.1:0-13459 GCA_000785685.1 Uromyces viciae-fabae | reverse complement strand
TAGATCTCCCTTTTTTCTTTATTTTTTTTTCAAGTTAGCCATTAACATTACTGACAAGTTTTTTTTTGATTTTTTGTGATTTTTTTGATTTTTTTATTTATTTTATCCTTTTTCATGACTACCATGATTAATTCCTTTGACAAAATGATGAAAAGAGGTTCAATATTGGACCCATTTCACTTAAATTGTGTCATTGGTTCTTCAAACTCTTTCTCTTGAACCAAAAGCCTTCAATAGCTTTTTTTGAATCATTACACATATGAATTCCTTTGACAAAATGATAAATAGAGGTTCAATATTGGACCCATTTCACTTGAATTGCGCCATTGGTTATTCAAATATTTTATTTTAAACCAACAGCCTCAAAAAGCTGCTTTGGATTCATTACATTTTCCTTAGGATCATCAAAATCAGCACATACTGGCTCACTCAACTTCAGTTAAATTGATCTCCTAAACGAGTGACTTTTGGACAAAACCATTGGAGGAAAAGTTGTAGAGAACAATCTCAGCTTTCATTTTCACTAGATTTCAACAAAATCGGTCCAGTAGTTCAAAAGTTATTGCACTAAATCCATTGAATCCATCTGACTTCAATTGATTTAATATCAACACTCCAGAATCCCCTTATTAAGACAAAATAATATGGCCTCATTAATTTTGTCCTCTCCACAGGCTATCAGGGTGATTGTTTTAAATATATATTTTCTTGTTTTTATTCTTATAACCTTTTTTTTTTATGAAGTTTTATTTTTTTTCAAAAGTTTTTTTTTCTGTTTTGTTCAAAAGAAAAAGTTTCAACTTGTTCTTTCCAAAAAAAAAAGTTTCAATTCTTTCTTGCCAAAAAAGGTTGTTAATTCCAACTATTTTTTTTTTTTTTTTTTGCTGAGTCTTGTTTTTTTTTTCATCAAGTTTTATCATTTGTCAAAAGTTTTCTTTTTCTGTTTTTTGAAGAAAACACAAGTTAAATGAAGAATCCTTAAGCTGTAAATACCACATGCTATGCTACATTGGTTGCTTGCGCTACTAGATTGAAGTGTAGCGCTTGAAAAAACTAACAGGTCTATCCTCACATGTAGCGTAGCGGTTGCTTGAGCTACACTTTACTGTAGCGTAGCGTTTTAAAAAAATAACACCCCTACGCTACAGATTACAGGAGATCTTGGTAGTGTTAACTTTCTTTTGGGGCATCTACGCTACGCTACGCTACGCTACGCTAATCCTTTTTTTTTTTTGGAAAAAAAAAAGTAGCGTTAGTTGCAAAAAAAAAACCTCTAACAGTAGCGCTTTTGTAGCGTAGCTTAATAAGCTACCCTACGCTACGCTACACGCTACAAGTAGCGTAGCTGGCCCACCGTTGATAGCAATCACTCCTGAAAAGACATAATGATAAATATCAAAAAATTGGTGGCAAATGTTTTTTTTTTTTTTTTCTTGTTATTTCCTTTTTTACGTTCTTTATTATTTTTCTTGCTCAAATCAGTGTCTGTCTTATATTTCTTTTTAAATTTATATTTGAAAATTTTGTTTTTTTGCATCTTTATAAATTCCTTTTCTATCTTCAATTTTTTTTTTCTTTTTATCTTGGTTCGTTTCCTCCTTCCTCTATGTATGGTCAAATGATACCAGCTTGAGTGTGAATTTTTAGCACTTCAGGTAGATACTACAACTAGATAGCAAGAATACACAGAATGTGTGATGCCAAAAATTTTCTGTAAGGAATATGCCAGCCCTATTGGCGGGTGTGCAGGGAAAAATTGGAACTCAGCAAGGAAGTTTCATAGTTGAAAGGTAAAGACTTTCAGTTTGAGCCGAAACCTGTTTTCACTTGTTGTCCATTGATTCTACCACGTTCATAGGTGATTGTTTACTTCATTTTTCTTTGAGTTTCTGCTTAGTTACATACCAGAAAGAACTGATGCCGCGGTGTGATCTCATTTGGTGATTGAGTTTTAATCTGTTTTTTAGTCTGTAGCATTGGCCAAGCAGCCACCTATTGACCCTTTTGTATATTTATCTGTCTATTTCTTCTTTCATTCGTTTATTCCTTCTTCCTTCCTTTCGTTCTTTCTTTCTCTCCCTCTCCAAGTTGACATCATGAATTCATTCCTCAAGTCTCTCGGATCAAAGAACAAGACAATCAGCCACAATATCTCCGCTCCTACTCCAATTCCACCCGCAGTAATTCCTCTAGCCCAACAGCCTCGTACCTCATCTCAATCTCAACATGATCCTCAGTATCAACTCATCCATGACTCAGAACTTCAACTCATCTACGGCTACATCGGCTTATATACCGAAATCGAACTAGACATCTTAACCACCAGTCAATCCGTCAATCTCATCGCTTCTGAACTTAAATCCAGGGCACTCGAAACTCCATTACTTTTTAGTACACATGCTCTGGATATTTCTAGCGAGGTTACGCATTCACTCATAAGGAGTTTTGTTCACAACCAGCGCGAATTCTTTCAACGTCAGTTTTCTTATGCATATCCTTTTATTTTTCATATATTCTCATTCTTTTCTGCATCTTTTCAATAGATCTCCCCCTCTATGGTGCTCACAATCTAGCCGCTTTACTTAAGTGGATACTCTCTCGGCACGTCAACCCATCAGATACTCATGGCTTTCTGAACTGGAATCAGTATTTTGCTTGGCGAGAATCTGAACCAAGTAAGTAACTTGAAAGAATAAAACGCATAAAAAAGTCCTTCAACTGCTATTTTCTAACCACCCTATGCCTCTACTTAACTTTCTTCAGTTTTTGGTTACCCCCTCAGGTTCCTAACCACTCACCTCTTATCTCAACTAACTTATCCTGTCGCCAGCTTGCTGTCATGTTTGCTTGATCTATTTGCCAGTGCATCACTTCGTGCTGATGTAACCGGGATGACTGTTCACAAATGTGCTACTTTATTTGGGTAAGTCATTCTATCTATAAAATCAACTGCTATCCCCTTCTAGTTTCGCTGAATTGTCACCCATCGTTATAGCTCTTTCATCTTTGGTCTCGAGCACGATCAACCTTTCGAGCATACCTATAATCACTGGCTACGCTATACACATGCTACCGAGCATCTCATCTTTGCACATGTCAGTCCCAATCAGTCTATCTATTTCTCTTTCGTAAATTCAAGCAATACCATCTCTTTCGTCATGTAGATGCGCGATCTCAAGGCACAGAGTCCCACCGGTAAAGTTCCCCTTAGAATGGAGAACTATATAAAAGGATACCCATCAATCATTCCCTCTGTGACAGCCCCTCATCCTAGTGCTAGATTGGTACAAGTGGCTCGGTTCCGTAGAATCACGCCTGACTACAACTCTAACCTCATTTCAAGTGCTGGCACTTGGAAGATTGCTCGAAGTAAGACTTGGGATCGTCTCAAGCCCTATCCATCAATTAGCGCAGCGCAGTATCTAAACAATAAGAAAGCTGGTATTTTCAAAGAACCGTCAAAATTACTATTTTCTCAATCTTTCAAACATTTACTCAACATTGGTGCCAACGTTACTCTTGATGATGATGAGGATAATGATTTAAGTACCACTTTCGAAGGTCCTCAGCGCTTCAAGACTCTGGTTGAAAAGGAATGGTCTGGATTTATGGCCCGTGGATTTCAAGCACCGGACGCGAAAAAATTACAGTTTAACCTGGAGGAGTCCTCCAATGCTCAACTCAAAATGAAAAGGGAAACAATGGATTGGACTTCCTTCAGTAATGCTGGTTTTATTGGCAGGGAGACCTTTCAAGCTAAAGAGCTTGAGTTCAATTCAGACATTCAAAAGTCTTGTACTACCTCTTCTTCAACTTCTTCCACGTCTTTGCCGTCCTCAAGAAGGGGCATTACAAAAAAATTGATGAAGACTGCCAAGAGCCCCTCCGCTTTTTCTTATGACATCACTCCTTTCGAGCTACCTTCACAATCTGTTGACGACAACTTTTTTGAGGCCTGGGCAGATGTTTTGGTTGCATCTGGTTGGTGTCGTGATGAGCCCAAAGAAGCCAGTTGGGTGTTGCTCCACTGCAAATGCAAGGCGGTAGATCATCAAGAATTTGAATTTCGTCCAACACCGATGAATCCTGATGGTCGGAACGAAGAAATGTGGACCCTGTTCGAAGAAGTTGTACCTCATGAACATCAGCCAGCGCAGCAGAATGCGTCAGAGCTCAGCAATAGCAAAGGCAGTAGACGTTCTTTCCTTCGAGCAATTATTCGTAAGGATCCCAAAAAACCATCGACCGACAAGATGCAATCCATTCCAGAAATTCCGTCGAACTTTTTCTCTGGTCCCTCGGATTCTTCATCACGTCGAAATGCATCTCAATCATCTATACCTCAAACACTTCAGGGGCGCTCTTCATTTGATTCATCTCCACCAACCAGTGGTATTTTCAACTCTCAAGCTAGCGCTATGGAAAAATTTCTCTCCATTTCCAAGAAAATACAGGGCCATGGCGGAAGCAATCAGACCATTATCGACCCAATTCATTCGACTCATTATGATACTTCCGGGATTGACGCTGAATCTATATATACCCGTAGTGTATATTCTCTCTCAGGAGGTCAAACAGAACATTTGGAACAATGGGCATATGTTCACGCCGGTGCCAATTCTCAGACCGGTAATGGACCCATTCTAAGAACTACACCCAGTTTTGATGCTATTGCCGAATCAGCTAAGTTCAAGCGTCATGAAACGTATGCCTCGATAAGTCATGACCAACCTATCCATTATACCTCCTCCTTAAATCAGAGACCCAATTCATCTCACAGCTCAGGAGGTACTCAGATCAGTGACACGGATGATATAGCACGCGATGGCCCACGATTTTCCGGTACTTGGCGCTCTACAGACAGTAGCGATTTCACAGTTGAATCGGTTGAGCGATTGGCTGAACCACCCGTTTACCTAGCAGTGCCATCGTTAGTATCAATCAAGAATTTCAATCATGTCAAGCCGATCTCTTCTCCGAATCATCATTTAATTGGTTCTACCCATCCGCTTGCGAATATTTCTGCCCCAAGATCTCGGGTAAGCTAGGTTTTGCTCACTTGTACACCTTTTGAAATTCATCGTCGTTGTCAACCGCATTCCTACCTACACGCAAGCACACATATTGCTCAGTGATCTGCATAATTCCATTTTTTAAATGGTAGATATTTACCGTTACTACCCCGGCTACTCATCCTCTTCCTCAACGCGCCTCGTATAATGATTATTTCCCTGCTTTCCTTTCTTTCTGCTTCGTTTGATTAATCCAGAGTTCTCTAGTGGTTATTATTAGAATCCATTAATTGCTGTGACTGTTTACAAAATCAAGTAAAACCTGCACAATACTTATCAACTTTGATTTTTATTACTTGAAATCTAAAGACTGACAACCAACGCTCTTAGTTTTAATGAACTCGCTTTTGAATAATTTTTCAAAATTTTACTAGTTATTCTTCTTTATACTACAATGTATCAATCAACAGATTCACCCTCCATTGCTTCTGAGTCTGGTCGCTGAATAATATGTACCTTCTCTTATGTTTGACCATTGAATGCGTATATTTTACCCTCATGTTTCATCTAAAAAAACACAAATCAGGCTTTAGAATACTAATCGCACGGTTTCAAATGGGATTCATCGGCAAAAAATGACAGCAAAGAAGCCAGTCGATTTTTTTCCCGCGGAAATCGGAAGAACACCAGGAGGAGTTAGAGTAACCAAACAATGACAATAGCAATCAAATAATTTCCCATCAACGAATATCTAGAATGAATAAACAACCGACTTCAGAGTGGTGAAAGGGAGAAGAAAAAAAATGATTTAATTGCAGAGAATCATATCACTTTACAATTGACTTGAAAAATGAAAATAAAGATTGTGAAAACAATTCACCAATAAATTTTGATACTGTTTCTCATAACGAGAAGAACCTTCCGCGAATTCACTCTAAAGAACTGCATCGAGAAAATTAGCACGAAATTCACCTAAGAATCAAAAAAAAAAAAAAACGGAAATCTTTATTCGCTTCTTCTACTCCTAGTATCCATTACATTCATATTCATATCCAAAATTGAAATTGCCCGAAATCAGTTTGCTTTTTTAACTACTAAAGTCGGTTTTCATTATCTGATACTCATACTCGCCAATTAAGTCCATTTTAATTTAATTTACACTGCGGAATTTTATTTTATACTGAGAAATTGTGGGTTTTCCATCTGACCAAGGCACTAGGAGTCATCTCTCTTATATTCTTTCTCACTTTTTCTCTCCTTTCCCTTCAACTTGTGGACATGCTCGCATACTATTTGTAAATCAATTTCTAATATTTTTTATTCTCATCATCCCATTTATCATCTTTCGCTGTTGCTTTTCTTATTATCATCACTTTTTTTTGTCACGATTAATGTTAACTTTGGTTCGATAATTTCTTCACAACTAATTGCTCATTTTATTAATCTTTATCCGATACTCTTGTAATTAATACACGTGAAATATTCATTTGCCCAATGCATTCGCAAATCAATTCTTTTTAATCTGGTATCTCTCTCTTACGAAGAGTCTCATCGGCTCCAACACGCAAGAAGACATTGTATGGAGAATGAGAACAGCGCCTACGCCGAGCAGATAGAAACATGATGTGCGAGATAAAAAAATGGAATAACGATGAGGAAAAAAGATGATTTGTGATCCCAATTTATTGCCCAGGGTGGATCAATTTTCAAACCAGACAGCTTATATTTCTCTTCCTGCTATACCACATAGGAATGTAAACCCCAGTGGGAACAAACTTTGACTGATGGCTTTTGGGTACTAAGATGGGATGGTTACATTTGAATAAAAGCAGTCAACCTATGACTGGAGTGGGTGTCACTGGATGCAACGAAAATAAGTCTCTTTGAAGAGTGCAATATTGAAATTAGAAACAGTCGTGCAGGTTGGAAATGGCATACCTCCTACCCCAATAAATAAATAATAATACATATAAAAATATATATAATATAAAAGCAAATTCAAACCTTGTCGGTCTGATGGGTTAGTAAATTTTCAAACTGGCTGAGACCTTTGGGGATATTATATCTTTGGTCGATTTTACTGCTATTAGAATAATTTTGAATACGCAGTCCTTAAGGCACATAACTAGGTGTCTGGCCTTGCACATTTCTTGTGTTTATAAAGCACTGATGTGGAGCAATGGCTTGTATGTCAACCACCTCTACCAGGGTGATGAATAGTTATGAATTGAGTCAACTCTGCGTTATATCTACTGTGACTTCTGTCCTTGTTCAATTTGACTTGTGTGTCTGGGGTCTGCCAAGACTTGAGTTGTGATTCAGACCAGTGATGGTTTTGTTATATGCTACTTTCAAGTTGACATGTGGAGTGGCATTATCTGCAAGTCTGTTGTAGCAACATTTGTTCTATTCTTTTTTAAACTGAGTTGTCTAATCCTTGTATTGAGTGTTTTTTTTTTTTTTTTTTTAAATGGAAAATAGATCTGATTGTATTGAGTTGATGAAGGGTTTTCTTGCAAAGTATATTGAAACTCATAATGTCTTTATTTGTGAGTTTTTGTTGGGCCTAAAAAAAATAAATAAATAAATAAAAAATTATAAGCTAGGGTGTGCCTGCCTCAATTCCTACTCAACTTTTTGTGCACTGCAAAACATGCATGCATATATAGTAGATCAGTTCTCTTTCTCTATAGATTAGTTTTTTCTTTTTATAATCTAGTCTTTTTATGAACAAGTTCTGAAATTTTGTTTGAAAAAATATATACATAATACCTGCATTCAAATTTAGGGATTGGTTTTTGCACCACCCAAAATCTGCCTTGCACTACTGCATTTGAGTGTGGTGCAAATTTGTGGTTGGAATAGCACACACTGCCTTTTCCTGCCTCTCATACCACTTTTTTTAAATGTTTTCTCATAGGTCCAAAAAATGCATTATAAATATTTGATTACCATTCTTATAGTCCTTAAAACCAGCCAAATTTTTTCTCTGTTTTTTTGTTTCCAAAGTCCAAAATGTTAAGTTTAAAAGTCAGAAATAGGGTTTTTGATTTTTATTGTAATTATTTAAATTTTATATGATAATTTTTTTATGAGCTTTTATTATTTTTTATGATAAATTATTAATAAAATGACAAGTCACAGTGAGCTGACTTGGATCAAGGAACTTATGTGGTAACAAATAAAAATGCTCTGAACTTGATGATTTTATTTCATTCACAGTGAGAAGCATTTATAGAAAAATAAAAGAACATGTCACAACTCTGTGACATGTTTTACCAACAACCAAATCCTATCCACTACTACACATGAGAGAAAAATAAAAGAACATGTCACAACTCTGTGACATGTTTTACCAACAACCAAATCCTACCCACTACTACACATGAAAGGATAACTACTAAAACTAACTAAATTATACCACAACTATACAAGGTCTCTAAATCTATTTATTTAATTTTATGTTTTGATTAATTAAAAACTACACATTCATCAACCAGGAGTATTTCCATATGCAACTACACACATATGAGAAAACTTTTACTTTATTTTTAATCATTTTTATTTTATTTGATTCTTATTTATTTAATGATTTTTAATGTAAATTTAAAAACTAATAAAAAATAGAACTAAGAAAAAGAAAAAAAAGAAAGGGATGAAGCACAAACACTGAGAAATTAACAGCCCCCCTTGCTTCAGACCGGATGAAATAATAATATCATAGAAACTAAGGATCTTCATTATCTTTGACTTAGGATTGCTATAACTTCTTAACGAGTTGTCCGATTCAAATAATTTTGAGTTCATTGAGAAGCCAAGATAGAGATCTACAACATCGTCCGCAAAGGTTTATCCTGAAAGTGAACGGTTTCCGAGATCGACTTGATCAAAGAGAGATTCCAATTTTTCAACTAATCCTTTCCATCTTGAAAATTGATTCGGAGATGTTGTTGAAGTTGAGTTTCTGAATATTGATGATTTCAATTTGATTCCATGGTAAAAAGGGAGGATTGAACACAGGTTGGAGGGAAGGATAAACTAAGTTGAAAATAAACTTTTACTAAGATAAAGGCAGCTTAATCTAACTAGGCTACTGACACTAGCGGCAAATAGCAGTCGCAGCACGCTGCTGCGACTTACTGACGCTTGCTGCAGTTCTTGGCCGCCAAGTGTGCGGCAACTGCGGCGACAGGTGACATTTTCCTGCGACACCTCTCATCTGCATGAGACAATACAAAGGAGAGGTGCCGACTCGGTTTCTATGCTAGCAGATCTGTCACCAGATACCCACCAAAATACACAGGATCAAGACTATAAGTACGTACCTTTTCCTCTCTCTCTCTCTCAATATTGCCCAAGCTCACAATTTCCCTTTTTTTTTTCAGAAAATTTATCGAAGATGGAGAGCAATGCAACCCAGCCAGAGACAACCTACCCTCCCAGTTTGACCCAGCAGTTGATTCTGAACCAACCCACCTTGAGGATCGACCAGGTTCAACGTATTGAAGATGGAGAGCAATGCAACCCAGCCAGAGACAACCTACCCTCCCAGTTTGACCCAGCAGTTGATTCCGAGCCAACCCACCTTGAGCATCGACCAGGTTCAACAAATGATTCAATCTGCTTTAGCTTCAAAAAAAGCCAAGCACAATGAAGAAATCTCTGGTCTTACTACTGAGATGAAGTTACTGAAAGCCTCGGTCCCCACCAATAACACCAAAAACAAAACCAATCCCACCAATTTGTTACCCGATAAAAAACAAAAAGACAAAAAAGTCACCAAGAATAATTCAATTTCTACACCCAAAAAACCGCAACGAGCCACTTCTGCTCCACCCCAAATCATTTCCAAGCCTGCAGTCAAGTTATCAAAGCAAAAAGTCACTCAATTCACGGTGCCTTCTCCCAAACGACACCCGCAACAAATGCAGACTGGGGATTTTCCAGAGAGTTTTTTAAGCACCAAGGCAAGTCTTCGTTTTCCCTTTTTTTTAAACCCACAATCAAATTACTTAAAAGAATTTTTCCAATAGAACGCAGTCTTTGTCCATATCAAAATACTCTGGGGACTACTCAAGCAAGATTCAGTCCCCAAATCTCCAGACCCAAAGGATCTGGCATTCTTTTACAAGGCCTTCTCCAATGAAGGAGACATTGGTCGTGCTGTGTGCGGAACGTCAGGACCTTTAATTGGTCCAAATGAAATCCAGGCTCTCAAAGATGCCCGTGCAGGACGAATTCGCATAGGAAATTCCTTTATTCATCTTGGCGATAATTTTATCCGATACGCTCATGGCATGATGGCCCGTCTGGGACTGAGGGTTTGGTGCCCTAATTTGGAAGAGGATGCTTTGTTGCTTTACAACTCAGCTTGCAGAATTTCTGCGTTAACGACCTTCCAAGAGCTTGCTGTGACTAGGGCCTACAGTTATCTCAATGTGGATCCCGCTCATATCAACAATATGTCTTCAAGTGTTTGGACCCATTGGAGTTGAAACAGGCCTTGCATGGAGCAACTGATGAGATGTCAAAATTTGAGTCAAGTAAGATTTTTGCAATAGAAACAGCTGATTTGCTGACCACTCAACCTTGATCCCAAGCAGGTGTGCTAAGGGACCAAGATCTTGCATATTGTAGCAGGCTGATATAAGAGACTTGAACCAACCCACATTGTGACTTATGATTACCAAGTCTTCAACATAGAAATGAAAAGAGCACTGCCAATTCATGTTCTGAGAGACGTAAAGGCATGGATCTGCCACAGAGGAACTGAAGTCAATTGAGGTGAAAAAAATTTTGAGATCAGAAAACCACACGCGGGGAGCTTGTTTCAATCTGTAGACAGACTTGAGGAGCTTCAAACAGTGACCAGCGGGAACTTTGAGACATGGAGGTGCCCATAGATAGATCTCCTCTTGAAGGGTGCCGTTGAGGAATGCATTTTCAGCATCCATCTGATGAATATCAAAGTTCTTGGATAGCCCTACCACCAGTGCTAGACAAAGTGCAGCTTCTTTTCCGGTTGAAGAATATGTGAGGGAGTAGTCTACTTCCTCCCGCTGTTGACTTCCCTGAGCATATAGGCAGGCTTTGAATCTAGACAAATTACCCTCTGTGTCTAGCTTCTTCCTGAATACCCATACCTTCCCAAGAGTGGATGATTTGAGGGAATAGGAACTATTACCCATGATTTCAGCTTTTCCATTGCTTGCAACTCATGTTTAATTTCAGAATCCCATTGGGAGGAATCTGATGAATTCATAGCTTGCTTGAATGACTTTGATATTGAAGTAATTGATGAAGAGACACCAATCCTAGCATGACACTTCCCGTGAAGGATATGATTTGGATCAATGTCTAAATTGATGTCTTTGGGGGATTTTTGGTTGAATGGCTGTGATTCATAGGACCATGAGGGCTTAACTTTGGACGCAGTTGGTACCAGTAGAGAGACCAGTGTTGATTTTATGGTGATGGAGATGAGATATTTAGATTGAGGAAAAGATTTTGAAAGAGGAGCAAGGGAGCAGTTTTAGTTTTAGATGATTTTATGGCTCAACTTGATGATTTTATTTCATTCACAGCAAGCAGTATTTATAGAAAAAGAAAAGAACATGTCACAACTCTGTGACATGTTATACCAACATGAAAATCTTACCCACTACTACACATGAGAAGATAACTACTTTAACTACTAAGTTATAACACAACTAAACATGTTATAAATAAGAAAATATAACCACTAGATTATAAAACAACTAAAAATGCTATAAAATATTAACTATATAATTGACAACTACACATCAATTATATAAAAAACTTTATGGCTACTTGATTGATAAATAACATATAACACCACTACACATGTTATAACACTATTACTATATTATTGAAAACTACACATCAATAATGAATAAAGATCTCAGTGACAACTACACACCAATGAGATAAAACTAACTAGATACATATAAAAATATTCGAGTATTTTTTATTTTTTATTTTATAATATTGAAAAAACTTGGTGAGGATAAATGATAGAAGGATGGGAGTGGAGGATAAAAACATAGAAAAACAACAACCGGCTCCTCAACATAGGCTGAATCAATGCTACAAGGCCTTAGAAGCTCAATTTTAAATGAGTCTTCATTGTCAGATTCTTTCAACTTGGAAGTGGAAGTTGGCTGCTCTGTGGCATTGACAAGGAAGTCTTCTTTGTCAAACAGAAGAAGAGAATCGATTTTAGAAGCCAACAAATCACCTTCAGGAAACACAGATGGACCAGGAAAAACTGACTCCTCAAAGGCAAAATTGTGAGATCAAAGAACACAACCTTCAGAAATCAACACCCGCCAATTGTGCATACCTGCTTGATGACCTAAAAGAATTCAAGGGCGTGCAGTGTCACCAAATTTGCTGATTCAAAGAGCTTTGGGAATATTTGTCAAATTAATGATTATGAAAATAATAATAAAACAAAAGCAGTTAATTTTATGGTTAACAATAACAGTAAGTTAAACCATTTTTATTTTTAAATTATATTTTATAAATGATTAATATTTTTTAAATCAATCTTTTACAATTTTATTTCTTTAAAAAAAAAAGAATAAAATGATGTAATATTTTAAATAATAAACTTGAAAATTAAAATATAATGCTGTAAGAAAATATTATTCAATTGATTAAAAAATATATTTAAGCTGTGATTGTGATGTCATTTAAACTAAAAATGATTGTCTTCTTATTTTTGATGTGAAAGAATGATCTTTTGAATGATGTCATCAGAAGAATAATTTGAAAGATATTCTGATATTTTTTAAAATAAAGAATCAGAAAGATTTTATAAAATTTAAAAAAGATACACCACAAAAAATTGGACGCCACCCGTATGCAGGTGGCAAGTTGTATCTCCTGTGTATCCAAGTGATATCTCAAGAGGTATCATGGTTAGATCTTCAGTTGATCTCACCCCCACCTGGGTCCACATGGGTTATTACAACACCCTCTTCATCCCTCCATTATCACCCTACCCACATTGGAGCCCCTTCCTTCATAGAAAACATCCATGAGTGGAGTTCATTTAGTAACTGATCATCCTTACACCTTACACTGATTAGGTAGAGGACTAAAATTAATCGACCATCTGCAGGGATGGGTGGACAACCCGTTCACCCTCCAAATCACAAGAGTTGCTACCTCCAATTACACATCTACCTGGGTTGGAAGAATTTACTTGCTTCTCAACCATGTTGGTGGTTGGAGGGTAGTTAGCCACACTCACTGTGTCCCACCAAATAGACAGGGATAGATTCTTCTTTCCTCCGGCAATACATGAGCCTATCAGCCTTATTTTCCTGATTGGGTGGAGTGGAAAGCTTGTTAGATTTGAAGACTTTGAAGATGAAAAGATTATTTTTATGTAGGAATTTTATTTTATTATTTTTGTGTTT
>JNCO01006029.1:0-13467 GCA_000785685.1 Uromyces viciae-fabae | reverse complement strand
TCGCCAGTCCAAGTTCTAGTTGACAACCAAGGTGCAATAAACCTGGCCACGAGTCAGATTAGTCAAAATGGCTTTTGTACGAAGCACATGGACCTGCGTCTCCATCACATCAGAGAACTAATTATCAACAAATCCATCAAATTACAATATGTCCCAAGTGCTGACAACCTTGCCGATTTACTCACCAAACCGGTCAACCGACAAGGGATACTTAGAGCGCGAAAATTTATGAGCGACTCTGTGTCATCTGCCTCATCGCTGGACGCTCAGAGCACGGGAGCGTGTCAGAGTCACAGCAAGGTTGCAGAAGAGTCAACCCGTATCCGTAAGCACCAATACTCCGTGTTTCATACCCTGCGCTTATAGCAGGATGTACTAAAAGGAAATAAGAAATGGGAAAGCTTAACACTCCCCTTACCGTTCTTAGCCAACGATGACAGTGATACAGTAATGTCTGACGCTGTACCAGACAAAACCCTGAGCCTGGTCGAACCAGCCCAGGTGAATTAACAGGCTCCGTTGAGCCTTGGACTGCCATGGCAGTTTGTGTCTTACGTAAGTTGAGAGAACCTTACCTTGGCTAAAAAACACACCATAAAACTATAAAAGATGGAGAGTTTGGTGCAAAGCAAAGTTTTCAGGCAGAACAACTAACTTCATTTCATTCAACAGTTACCTTCGCACCACAGTCAATCATCTCTCTTCCATTAAAAATCATTCCTGAATCGTTCCACTTCTTTAAAAAACCCTTGCTTCACAAATTCACAAAAAACACAACAAAAAACGAAGAAAACTTCTTATCTCTTTTATCCGTGTTACATATTTTTCTTTTGCCTCACAAAAGGCTCCTTTTCATCTTTCTCTCTTACATTCTATCTAACGGCAGCATACCGCCTTGCCTTAGGTATGCGCAACTTGTTCTTCTTACGAAGTCTTCTCTTTTGTCTCATGGCTATAACCCTTATTGTTCGGTCATACTGAAATACAATTCTTGCCTTAGTCCTTATAAATCTCACAAGATTGATTGCTTTTCATACTAGATAACAAGTGGTCTTTTTATACTCTCGAGGTCCAGGAGAGCCTGGACAAGAGAAAAACACTAGAGACAACTACAACAGAGCCTTCTTCGGCAAGGAGCGTGATGTAAGAATGTTAAGCGATGTGTGATGTCGTTATGAGAAGTGTCGTGAGCCTCCTTGCGTGAGGTAAGGGGCTCCGGCAGCGACTTTCTGGTCGTTACGTTTGTAGCCCTGCTACAATTGCCAGATTTGATTACTGAAGATTTTATATAATTGAATTTCTCAAGACCAAATTTTATTTGAAAGAAGCAAGATATCAAGGTTAAACAATTTTTTAAAGAAAAGAGTTTTTAAGAAAGGAATAACTAACCGGCAACAATAGTTTATTTTATCTTTGGATGAACAAAACCGGATAAAGGAATTGGAATGTATTTTGATCTAAGATTTTGGCTTTTTTTAGTGATTATCTTACTAGGACAGAATGATGAGAATATCTTGAAACGTTGTGACAATACTTTGATTTGACTGTTGATTATTTCTGAATTGGATGATAAAATTTTTTTAGCTTTGAGTGATAAAAATGAGAGTTTGTTGAATCAGAAAAAGCGTACCAGTACTGTACCAATAGTTTTCTTAATTGAATTCTTGAAGTTGAAGTTATTGAATTCCCTCTTTGATGAAGATTGGTGATTGAACTATTTTAATGAAAGTGAGATAGGTCTTCGAATGAAAGGAAAAATTTAATATGGAGTGTCTGCACTTCATGTGCTCTAACATTCAAATTAATTATGTAAGGCACGGTTCGGCTGCCCTGAGCCCTGTGCGAATACCTCGCACGGGCGAATTTTTTCTGAACATTAACCATAACCTCACCCACGCGACACAAAACACACCTCATAGCACTCACCTCTCCCCCCATCGAATCAGAAAATTCCCTTACCTCCCTCCCTTCCTGGCCTAATGGCCCCCCCAATCCTCCCCCCTGATCCACCGGCTAGCAACTCGGACGCGAACATGTTTGACATTTCGGTAACGCGCATGAATTCGGCTACTAACTTACCTTTGAAACCGACTGTGGTTCCCCCGGCTTCAGGTGTTCTCACCATCCTCAATCAAGTCCTAACCAATCCCTCCAAGCACCAACCGAATGGCGGAATAGTTTTGGATCATATGCTTGTGGAAATCATCGTTTCATTGGCGACACGTGATGATCAATTGATCAAGCGACTTGAAGAGACGTGTGCTCAACTCAAGGACAATTGTATTCAACTTAAGGTGGTCGCCTCAAGAGTCACCTCTTTGGAGTCCACGATTGGATCGCTAAAAGGCGAGAAAGCCAGTGGAAAGAAGTCATATGTAGATTCTGTGATTGGTTCTGTTCCTTCTATTTTGAAAACCCCTACTCTATCTGTTCCTCTGAAATCCACCATCGCTTTTCTTAAGCCAAAACGAGCCATTATTCACTCAAATCCACTCAATACAACACTCAAGGACCTTCCCAAAGGGATTCTGGTCCATAAGGCGAACGACGTTCTAGCAAAAGTTGATGTGAAAGTCGGAGGTGAACCTGTCACTGTACGAGCTGCTCATGTTATGAAAAGAGGTGACATTTGTTTTTACTCCAATAATCGAGCTCACCAAAGGTGGCTCATGGAGAATAAGCATGTGTGGACAAAGGATGTCCATCCCGACTTGGAGGCATCCCCAAGCACCTTTTCAGTAATCGCTCATGGCATCCCAACAAGCTTCGATGTTGAAAGCCCAATGATCAAAGCCAAGCTGGCCGTGGAAAATTCCTTCCCTGTGGAGGAGCTTTCCCGCATTCGTTGGCTTGCAGGTACTCCTGATCCGGCCAAGACAGCCAGCTCAATTGTGGTTTCATTTACAAACAAAGTCCTCGCTAATTGTATTGAAAAGTCGGGAATATACTTGGAATACGATTACCATCGCACGTCCAAGTTTAAATACCAACCTCCACAGTGCTATAAATGCCTGCAGATGGGGCATTACGGTCAGTGGTGCCGTGAAACGGCCAGATGCGCCAAGTGTGACGACAAACATATCACAAAGGATTGTCCTCAAGGTCTAGGGGGAGTAACGACCTGCGTCTTGTGTAAACAGGGACTTGAAAATAAAGTCAACAGAATTGTAGATGTTGACCATACCCCATTTAGCCTTTCCTGCCCGTATAAGAAAGGATGGCTCCTCAAAAAACCTATCTCTTCTCCATGATAGATACACCAGAAAATTTTTTGCATAATAATATTCATAATTTATCTTCCACTTTTGACATTCCTTGTGATGCTTACTCTGATTCCGACTCTTATTCCTTCTTATCTGATTCTTCTTTTTCGTGTCTTCACCTTAATTGCCATGTTTCAAAGACTGTCACCCAGATTATATTAAACTCTGCTGTTCGTTTTTCTTTCCTTATCTTACAAGAGCTGTGGGTTAATCTCTATACGCTTTTACCGCTGGAGCACCCTAATTGGTCGATGTACAGTGCGTATGAACATATTCCCAAACGCTGGAACGATAGACACAAAGCAGTTGTGTATGTTAAATCCTCCCTTCCTGACCAGTATATCCGTAGGCTGGAGGGAGGTTCACAGATTTTCACGGGTATCTCATGTAACTTTCCTGATTCCAAACCGTTTAAAATCCTCAATGTTTACAACCCTCCGGGCACCTATGACAGTATAAAATTGCTGGAGTCTTGGCTAACAACCTTTAACAACCGCAGGGTGGCCACCATTATATCAATGGACGCAAATCTGCATCATCGTAATTGGAATCCACCCTCCGTTTGAAGGAATGACGGTATGGCGATTAATCTGATTCAGCTCATGTCAAGAACTGGTTTTCGTTGGGCCTCACCAAAAGCGGTTCCCACCTTCTATTCAGTGAAGGGGAGGTTTCGGCCAACAACTTTGGCTCAGACCACCAAGCCCTTTTTTTCCAAATAGCGGTTAAACCTCCTCCGGCTGCCCATCGTTTTAAGCCTCCCATATGGGGCTCACTTCATCAAAGTTCCCTCAACTCAACCTTTGAAGCTACGCTTGCATCTGCCTTAGCGTCAACCTCGGGATCCACCAATGACGTTGCTACGGTCGTCTCAAGGGTTCTTCAGGAAACACAAGATATTTTGGGCAAACGGGTTAAATTAGATGCCAATAAAATCAAGCCATGGTGGTGTAAACACACCCTGGACCCGATTTTGAAAACACGGAACCGTGTACGGCGGTGGATGATGCTAGCCAAGTCCCCTGAATCGATTGAATGCTACCGACAGTGGAACCATTACTTTCGACAAATGGTAGACTCTTTGGAGAGACGTAGCTGGCACCGATTCTTGGAAAGTGGATCGACGGACGATGTGTTTCAAGCTTTTCGCTTTGCGAAAGGGGGTAGTAGTGGGGGTGTGCTCCCATTACGTGATCAGGCAGGTAACATCATTCACGATAAAGCAGGCCAAGCTGCTTTGCTTTTTCAGGGAACTTTGATCATTAATGTCCCTATCAATTTAACTGACATTATTCGCGATTTCAATGTTAAGGCAGTAGCCTTCCCAGAAATATCTGAACGGGAGGTATTGGACGCAATTGCCAAAATACAACCCCGGAAGGCGGCAGGAATAGACGGGATTAGCAACAAAGCTATTAAGTTCTTCGCCCCTAGCTTATCTCCCTTACTGACTAAACTATACAACAATATTCTGAATACTAACCAATACCCTTCTTTGTGGAGATGTGCGGTAACCGCCATTATCTGCAAACAGGGGAAAGCGGATTACACTAACCCGGGCTTTTATCGCCCAATCGCCTTGCTCAGCACGCTGGGAAAGGTGTTGGAATTGTTGATAGCCAGACGTATCACCGAATGGGCGGAGAAAGAGGGGATTCTCCCACGTGGTCATTTGGGAGGCCGGAAAGGCTCAGGCACAGAAGATGCACTTGTTTTATTTGATGCCTGGATTCATCAAAAGTGGCGGGAGCAAAAATGGGTGGCCGGTCTGTTTATGGATGTCAAGTTGGCCTACCCAGCGGTCAACCCTCTTAGATTGGTTGATTTTTTATTCGCTAAGAAGTGTCCGACGTAACTGGCCTTGTTTGTCAAGGACTTTTTGACAAATCGGTCCACTGTGGTACGTCTTGGCAACTTTGTGTCTGATTCCTTTCATATTCCTATAGGACTGCCACAAGGTTCCCCCCCTCTCTGTTATTTTGTATATTCTCTATAATTCCTCCCTTCTTTCTCAGTTCTCTTTCGAGGGTGACACCGTATCGATCAGATTTGTTGATGATGTGGTGCATTTGGTAGCAGCCACCACTCAAATTGAGGCTATTTCTCTACTGGAGTCTGAAGGACACCGGTCGCTAGAGTGGGGAAGAAAATTTGGGGCCGTTTTTGATCAGGCGAAAACACAATTTCAATGGTTCTCTAAACGTGATTTTCTGCCTACGACGCTTAGATTTGGGTCCCAACATTTATCACCAAAAGCGGATGTTAAATGGCTGGGAGTCTGGGTTGATTCCAAGCTTAATTTCAATAAAAATTTTAAGTCGCTTGAAGAAAAAGCGCACAAAACCCTCTCTCAGCTAAAAATTTTGGGTTCCACCAGATGGGGTTTGAAGGAACCAGATAGATTACGGTTACTTCAAACGGTGCTGATACCACGTATAACATATGGTGCACCTTTATGGGGGACAAAGCGTTACAAAAGTAAAATAAGAGCATTGGCGAGCAAGGTGGATGCTTTGGCTGCCCAGTATGCTCTTGGTACGTATATTTCTGCTCCTAAGACCTTTCTCATATCTAGATCAGCATTTGCTGATACATTTCTATTCATCAAGAGGACTTGTTTCAATTTTCTTTTTTGCAAAATGGTATGTGTTAAAACGAATAACCTCATTTGCACTACCACCATCCTACACTCCAAATACCCGGCTAGTACGCATGAAGATGCTATCATGAATTCTATCGCTTCGGAGCTTATTGCTAAGGCCATGGAAGCTAACCCAGAGATAGTTCATCTTTGGTTTCATCATGTTGCAAGGCAGGCACCTCAAATTAGTAGGATTGATATTCCCAATACTAAAGAGGAGGCCATTGTGTCGGTCTTATCGTTGGAGGAGCAGGTTGCTTTGTCTAAAAACATGCTAAATATATATTCAGATTGCTCGTATGATCAATCCAAAGGGGGTGGTGGTGCGGCAATTTGTACCCACTTGAATCACTCTATATCTATTTTTTTTGAACCTAATGCTTTCGTCTTAAATCACGAGAGTGAAATTTTAGGACTACTCGCCGCATTCAGAGTAGCTCAAGATGTTCTTTTGGCTCATCCTGAGATTGGTTGATTCAATATTATATCAGACAATCAGGGAGCCTTCAATCGAATGGGTAATTTTGACCTTGCACGTAGTGGTCAATATCTGCTAGACAAAATCTGGGAAATGGTTAGAAGCTTCCCTGTTGAGGTAACCTTTTGTCTCAGGTGGTGCCCAGGTCATTCAGGCATCCTAGGTAATGAGCTGGCGGACAGACAAGCTGGGAAATTTATGAATAGTGATAAGTCTCACAATCGCATCTTAAAGGGAAGCTGGAAGAAAGTTAGCCGGCTCATTCGCCCTAGCCCGTCTTTGAAGAAGGATAGAATTTCTTCTCTCCCAATATTTTTTTCCATGTTGATTAATCAACTGGCGTCAGGGCATTGCCCTTTAAATTATCATTTATTCAAAATTAAGTTTATTACTGACCCGCTTTGCCCCTTTTGTGGAGGCAAAGAGACACTAACACATTTCTTACAATTTTGTCCTAGATATCGGGATCGCCGACGGATCCTTCGGACCAAATTACAACAACAGGGCTTACGATTTAATGCAGCTCATCTAGCACCATTATTACGGAACCGGAAAGCGGACGGACCGATTGCAAGATTTCTCAAGACTTCTGGCCGATTCGATTTCTTCTGATTCTCCATCTTTTTCATCCCCTTTTCTTTTACTCCTTTTCTTCTTGTTATTTTATAATTTGTTTTTTCCTTTTTCCTTCCTTTCCTTCTTTGCTTTAAATCTGAGTAGTAGTGTTGGAGTGTAGTTTCTATCTTAGTTAACCTTACGTAGCTAAAACAATCATATCTAGTAAATGCCCTTTAGGCCTCAACAAAATTTAACTTAAAAAAAAAAAAAAAAAAAAATACCTCGCACAGTTGCCACCACAGCCAAACTTGACCGTTTTTTGTAACTGTGCGCGGTGCGCACACTCACAACAACGTTCGGCAGCTTGTGGTTGCCGGGCGGATTTTTTTTTTTCTCATCCATCCGCTTGCCGATAAAACCCACCACCTCCGAATCTTCAAAGTTCCGACTTCCTCAAAAACTCCGATTCATCACTCTTGAATACAACCAAATCAAAGAACTACTCAACAAAAAAAAAACCATCATTCCATCCAACAAGAAAAATCAAAACAACATTCAAACAAAATAAAATCAAAATCAAAGCACTATAAAAATCAGTCAAACTTATTCAACAAAAAAACAAACAAAAATTGTGATCACTCAAACCAGCAAAATTTCTTGAATTTGATTTTAATATTAATCCAATAAGAAAAAAAAACAACTTTGAACAATAAATATTTATCTTAAATCAATCAAACAAAAAAAAAACTGATCAAACAAAAAAAAAAACAATCTGCTGCTAAAAATAATTAAAACTCACTTCAAACATCTCAAAAATTTCCTGTCATTCTATATAATCTTCAAACTCCTTGTAATCTTTCTGAAAAAAAAAAAAAAATTGGTTTTAGCTGCTTTGAAATAAATATATTCATTCAAACAAATCAAAAAATTCATTAAATTAAATTAATTAAGTAAAATAAAATGCCAAAGCAACAAGAAATTGACCAGATTAAACGTCACACTATTGTTGAAATTAACAAACTTGTAATATTATATTTAGGCTGCCTTGCTTACCAAAAACATCAAAGAAAAACTCCTGTTCCTAAAGGTGAAATGTGGATGCAAGAGCTCATCTCGAATGCGAATCCAGCACCCTTTTATGAAAATATGGGCATGAAGACATCAACTTTTTTTAAATTGAAAGATATTCTTGAGGAGCATGGGGTTCTATCTGATAGTAGATGGGTCACATCAACTGAAAAACTTGGTATTCTGATGTACATGCTGGTTACGGGGAACTCAAACAAGAAACTTCAACAAAGATTTCAAAGAGGAGCTGAAACAATCTCTCAGTTTGTTTTTTAATTGTTTTTCTTTTTTTTTTTTTCAATTCATCAAGTGCGGATGGTTTTTTTATTCTTGTTTGCATTTCTTCTTTTTTTTTTCATCATTTTGATTTCTCTCTTGATTATTTCTGAAGCACTATCAACAAAATGATCATTGGAATTGCTGATAACAAAGAAATGTTATCCAAACTCATCATGTTACCGGGTCCAGATGCTCGTACTCCTCCTGAAATCACTCAAAACAATAAATTTTACCCTTATTCTAAAGATTGTCTTGGTGCAGTTGATGGGAGTAATGTGCCAGATTTTGTAGAAGATCAATGTCGTTATATCAACCGCAAGGGGTACCCGTCTCAAAACATTTTAGCTGTGTGTGATTCAACATGATGTTTACCTATGTTATGCCTGGTTGGGAGGGAAGCTGTGCAGATGGGAAGCTTTGGGATCAAGCTTGACAAAAAACTCTCCAAATTCCAGAAGGAAAATATCTTTTGGGTGATGCTGGATTTGCTTTGAATGACTCTTGCTTGGTTCCTTATTGAAATACTTGTTATCATCTAAAGGATTGGAATGTTAATGCTGCTGACGCTAGGTATTTTTTGTTTTGTTTTTATTTTGCCTGGTTGGGAGGGAAGCTGTGCAGATGGGAAGCTTTGGGATCAAGCTTGACAAAAAACTCTCCAAATTCCAGAAGGAAAATATCTTTTGGGTGATGCTGGATTTGCTTTGAATGACTCTTGCTTGGTTCCTTATTGAAATACTTGTTATCATCTAAAGGATTGGAATGTTAATGCTGCTGACGCTAGGTATTTTTTGTTTTGTTTTTATTTTTTTTTCCTTTTTCCTTTTTATTTTTTAATTTTTATCTTCTTTTTATTTGTTATCTTCTTTTTCTTTTTCTTTTTCTTTTTGTTTTGTATTTATTATTTTCTTTTTCTTTTGCTTTTTTTATTTTCTTTTTCTTTTTTATTTTCTTTTTCTTTTTTCTTTTATTTTTCTAATTATTTTTTATTTTTTATCTTATTTTTATTTTTTATTTTCTTTTTCTTTTTATTTTTTATTTTTTATTTTCTTTTGCTTTTTTATTTTATTTTCCTTTTCCTTTTTGATTTTCTTTTTCTTTTTTCTTTTCTTTTTCTATTTATTTTTTATTTTTTATTTTATTTTTCTTTTTCTTTTTCATTCTCATTTTCATTTTCTTTTTTTTTCTTTTCTTTTTCTTTTTTTTTCTTTTATTATTTTTCTTTTTCTGTTTATTTCTCTTTCTCTTTATAATTTTTGATGATCTGCAAGCCTTTTACTGATATATAATTATTTATTTATTTAAACAGGCCTAAAAATGCTCATGAACTGTTTAATTTGAGGCATTCAAGCGCACGGAATGTTATTGAAAGAATTTTTGGCGTAGTTCAACGGTGTTTACCTGTTCTTGGCTATGGATGTCATTATCCTTTAAAAATTCAGGTCAAAATAATATTGGTGATGGCTTTCATTCACAATTTTATCCGGACGCATGACCCAGCCGATGACATAGAAGGACTTTTGGATCATCCTGAGGCCCAAATTTTTACTACTCCAGGTCACCAAACAGCACATTCACTCCACTCTTCCGGTATCACTCAAATGGAATCCTCCAGGGCTGCTGCCAAGAGGGAGGAAATCACACAGGGCATGTGAGTGGACTTTTTGGCCTATGTGAGACAAAGACAACGGCACGGGAGGGATTGAGTACCATGAATGGCTTTTTATCATGATGCTTATTTCATTTTTTCTTATGATTATCTCAATAAATTAACTCATTGTGCTTAAAATGATTATTTCAATGAATTAAATCATTGTGCTTAAATCATGGCTCCACATTATTATTTCCATTTTTCTTTATGATTATTTCTTTAAATCATTGCTCCAATAAAAACATTATGCTTAAACCATTGATCCAATGATTTTATTATGCTTAAATCATGGCAACTCAAGATTATTTCTTTTCTCATTTTTCCTTATGAATATTGTTTCATTAAATCAGTAAGGTTCAATCATTGCTTCAATGATGATATATATACATATGAATGATTTATTTCTTACTGCACAATGACTCATTTATATTTATATTGTTCTATTCATTTATTTTAACTAGTCAGTGATAACATGAGTAGGAAATATGAATAGAAAAGTTAGGAATAGAAAAGTAGTGAATAGTAATAGAGATTGAGCAGATAAATGGAAATTTAAAAAGAAGGATGGAGCCCAATCTTCATGTGTAGCCAGGTGGCACGCAGGGCGGGGGCCAAAGCCAAGTAGATCTCCGCATTGTCGTTGTTGCGGAGAAGCTTGATAGCCTCGAAGAGCTTGTCTGAAGGCAGTGCGGTTTCATCGCGCTGCAACTGCTCTACCGCACATACCCGCGACGATTTGGTTTCCAGGGTGTTGCCAATCAAAGCGGTGAGTGAGGCGAGGTGATCCAAGAACAGATTGGACCCCCCGCTCTTGCGCTTGGTACTAGAGCGCAGCGGAGTCAGCGTGAAGAGAGCTGAACGAGTGAATGTGGCCGGTGACGCTGAATCATCATTGCTGCCTGCCACATTATTGATTGGTACGTCGGTATCCATCACCTTGCCCAACGCAGGTACCTGTGGTAAGGTGACATCGTTCCCCTCACCGAAATCCGCGAGATTGCCGGTAGCCGTCTGCCCGTCGACAAGCAATGTGATCATTTCATAGAGGGGGAAGGGACGGGTCCGCCAACGGACCAGTTTCTTCCCCGCCAAGCTTTTGTTGGTCCTAACCTCGGCCCAGGTATGGAGGGGGAGGGTTATTGTTGAGAGGTCGGGGTCCCATCCGGCTCCTGATAGGTTCCGCGGGTGTTTAACCTGCTGGTATTTCTTTTTGAGCTGCCGCAAAACATATCAGCACCCCATAACCAAAAAAAATCAAACAAAAGGAAAAAAACAAACTTACCACATTATACCGTGAGCAACAGGCAGCGGCGTCTTTAGATTTAGAGCCGCTGGCCAATTCCGAGCCATCGAGCGCGCGCAAGCAAGAAACCCAAGCTGTGGTTTTGAACCCATTCATGGTGGATGGGTTCATTGCGTGCTGATCCGTGAGGGTGGTGATCAGCAGCGCTTCATCGCCGTCGGTCCAGCCGCAGGTGGTCTTGATATTGTGAGCAGACAACTGAGAGAGGGGAACTGCTTGGGAGAACTCGGTGACGGTAGAAGATTGAGTTTCAGGGGGGAGGCTACTGGTGTCGGTGAACCCAGAAACTAGCGGTTGAGAGCGATGGCAACACTGTGAGATTGATTGAGACGGCGTGATGGTGCTCTGATTTTCCATCATGCCGGAGTAATTAGATGAGATGGAGTGGGGGGGTAACGGCGGAGGTAGTAAGTTGAAGGGGAGGATTGGCGGAGGCATATCGCGGGTGGCCATCGCCATGGTCATAGCCTTGGAAGACGCAGGCGGTACTAGTGCAAAGTAACGTAGAGAGGGGAGGATGAGCATCATGCATGACAGAATGTTTGGGAGGTGGAGGGGTAGAATTTATAGGGAAGGGGGGGGACTTACCATGGTGGTTCGAGAGCAGGATTCGGATGTTGTTTATTTTTTTTTTAAACAAAGTTACCAATGATGTAACCGGCGCGTGGATGGACTGGCGCAGGCTGTATTGGAGGTGTGCGTGAATATCAATCAACCAAATAGGTGGATTGATATTCATGCACAGCTCAGGGGAGCTGTGTAAGTCTGGATACGCACAATATCCAGACTTACAGGGTTTCCAAACCCTTGGCCTGTAACAAACCTGTGCACATGTGTGTGCGCAGGTTTGGTGGGCGGCGGCAGAAACAGTTACAGGCACACGGTGCAGCCGAGCCGTACTTAAGTAAATTGACTATCATCAAAACAATTACCGACCAAAACCACAGACAAGATTAGACATTTGTGATTACATAAGGCAAGATCTACCTGTGTATCTGCTTCTTGTTATTGAAATATTTTATAGAAAGTTGGACTGGTGATCTCTGCATAATGTAAACCCAAACCGCTGCGCCTGATGGATTTTTAAGGTGAAATGCTACAAAAACCAATTCTTCAGAATTAGTTTTTGACATTTTTGAAAAAGAAAATTGCTTTCTAGGAAAATGCTGTTTGTCAATAAACAACATCCTGGACACCTGATTGAGGTATTTCATGAGATTGATGTTCAGTTGGAAAGGATATGTTTTAACTAACTGCCATGTGCTATGGCTGACTGCTCACTCTAGGAAATTGTGTTGTGCACTTTTTTCAGAAATTGAGGAATGCAATGAATAAGAAGTAGCTCAAGTTACCATGTCTAGGATGAAAATCTTCATGATAGAATCCGTTAACAGTTGATTTCTGCCTATCTTTGGAGGAAAGACCTACAAAGCATTGTTAAAAATCTTTTATCCTAGATAATGCTAGATACATTTTCCCATACACAAACACTGGCCTATTCAAAACTAAACCACCAATATATTTAAAAGGTTAAATATGGGATGGGTGAGGGTCTAATATGGATACTTTGGTGGCAAAGCCACCAATGTGCACTAGTATAATAAATTCGATACTTCATATCCAAAGAATTGGACTTACAGAGGCTTTTACCATGATAATAAAAATGGGGAAGGCTGTTAGGAGTGCAGGCAGAGAGCTTTGTGAGTGTAACAAACCTAATTTTTGCCTATTTCAAGGAATAAAGATAGGGTATTTTTTTAGTACATGAACTTTGAATCACTATAAGTTTGCAACCAGTATATCATTTTGGACAATTGATTTGTGATTTGATGATTCTAATGAAAAATACTGTGGTCAAGGATTGAGATGGATGTATGACATTGTGATGAACTGTTTTTGTTTTTTGATTTATCAGGGTGGGTGAGTGTTATTCTAAGAAAAAAAAACATAAAAAAATAGAGCCTTTCACCACAGAAAAATTGGACACACCTGCATGCTGGTGGCTTTGGTGTATCCCATCTGTATCTGTGGTGTATACCTCCTGTATCCAAAGCCAATATAATCCTAAATCCCCAACCAAGAATGTCATCCGATTTCAGTCAATGCAACAGATTTAATGGTGGTGGTGTGTGACACAACTGATATTTATATCAGATGTGGATATGATGAATTTGTGGTAAATATATGTGATTCTATTGATATAAGATTAATTTAGGTTTAGGAACT
>KN362426.1:0-12169 GCA_000785685.1 Uromyces viciae-fabae | reverse complement strand
AAGTCCCGCGAGTATTCTTGACGGACCATCCTTACAGCTGCGATTTTGATTCCTGGTTCATACCTCCGGAATGGCCTTTTCTGCGAAGATGTGAAAAGAAACCATTCATTAGAAAGAATTAAGACGTTGAGAGAGCTTTCGTTCAAAGCGGGGGGGAAGAAAAATAAGGAAAATGTAAAAAAAAAAACTCACCCGTACCAAATATGAAAGTTGGGAAGATGGGAAAAGAAAAAATCGATTAGAAAGAATCCAGACGTTTAGAGAGTTTTTGTTCAAAGCGGGGGGGAAGAAAAATAAGAAAAATGTAAAAAAAAGGAAAATGTAAAAAAAAACTCACCCGTACCGGATATGGAATCACAAGAATAAGTTCATGTGACTTGTGTGGGGATTGGTTCGATGTGCGTTGAGATTCTAAGTTGCTGTGGGGATATGAACCCACATAGCATTATCTAACTCGTGAGATTCCTGGGCAGAAACCTTTGAAGGAAAAAACTTCTGAGCTAAATGCATAATTTTTTCAAAAAAAGCTGCGAATCTGTCCAAGCTTTTTGCAAAACACAATATATTTCTAAAATGGTAAGGTAAGAAACAAAAATAACAACTTGAAGAAATATTTTCCTCGAGGGAATAATATTTATAAATGAATGGAAATTTCTAGAAATCACTTGAAACTACCGTAACATACAGGATATAAGAATAAACAAAGAAACTTCTAGAAAATAACTATAAATAAGAAACTTCTAGAAAATAAACTATGTAATTAGAAGTAAGAAATTCTAAAAGTAGAAAATAAACTATGTAATTAAAGTAAACTCTAAAAGTATAACCTTATTACATAAGCCATATTCACGAGTTTGTTACAAAATGCTAATAAATATGTTATTCTTGTAGATTGCATTAGATTGCATTAGCGAGCTCAAGGGCCTTGCTAGATCCTACTATATTCCGGTAGCCGTCAATTCGGCTTGTGGAACACGTCTTTCTCATCTGGGGGGCGCCTTCCTTTTCCGGATTAATTTCATCCATTTTATTTTATTTATCATCACATTCATGGGCTTCCTGGAACTCGGCACGCCCTATGACTGGTCCCAGACTAAGCAGGTTAGTCCGGCTACTCGTCCAGTCTTCTTCTCGCTCAAGTGAAGGAACTGACACAACTATTTAGTATGCAGCTCGCATACGACAGCAAGGGATTCAACAGTTCCTTGCACTTTGGCGTAGACTTGAGTGTAGAATCAATGACCAGCCTTTGTGGGGTGATGAAGTGGAATGCTTCTTAGTAACTCTGGATCATACGCTTGAGTGTAGAATCAATGACCAGCCTTTGTGGGGTGATGAAGTGGAATGCTTCTTAGTAACTCTGGATCATACGGGACGCTCCGCCCATTTGGCCTGCAAACAGCAAGAAATTCTAGAATCTCTCCATCAGGCTTCACCCAAGCTGCCATCGTATGTTAATCTTTTTTCAACATGATTTTCTTCTTCATCACTCACACTTTGAATTGGTTTTAGTACCAATGATGCTACTGCCATCTTTCATCAAGAGTACGGCCGTTACATGATTGAATCAACACCTGGTCGGCCGTACTGTTCAACTCTTGTGGACTGTTTGCACGTCGAACCTAATATGCGCTATAGGTAAGAGTTCTAACTTATCACGTCCATCGATCACTTGCCAAATTAATCATTTGTCATTCATCAAAAGACGCAAGTTAATTCAAGCCAAGCTGGAAAATAATGAACTCATGATCACTATGACTTCATTTCCCCGATTTGGTGCCCCGGGCGTTTTCTCCATCCCTCATGAGCCTCCCTGCGGTCCAGTAGCCCAAAGTCTGTACCTGCCTGATCAGATCATCAATCAACACATCCGCTTTCCGTCAGTATTAGTATTCTTGCTTTTTCCGCCTCTTTAATTTCACTACTAGACACCCTGCGAAACATTTTATCCTGATGTCTTGTGAGGTTTTAGCACCGTGACTCGTAACGTTCGTGAAAGACGAGGTTCAAAAGTAGCCATTTTCGTCCCTATTTTTCCAGATGCCAACACTGCTAAGCCTTTCCGAGATCCCACTGTGCCCAACGACGCACCTATGCCGTCAGGTGCCTCCCTCAAAGCCGAATCCTCAGACATAGATCATCTCAAATCCCATCCTTTATCATTACCCAATGCCACTGCTAGAATCGAGATCCCAAGGGTACCCGATAATCACATATATCTTGATGCAATGGGGTTCGGGATGGGCTGTAGTTGCCTCCAGACCACTTTTCAGGCGGCTTCACTCAGCCAAGCAAGATTCCTCTATGATGCTTTGATACCAGTGGCTCCAATTATGCTAGCGCTTTCTGCCGCCGCACCCATTTTCAAAGGTTTCTTGTCAGACGTAGATTGCCGTTGGAATGTTATCTCAGCTGCAGTGGATGATCGCACTGAAACTGAAAGGAATCCACAGCTTTCTGTATGCATCTTTATTTTCCCACTTTTACTTTCATGTTTCAGGTCTATATTGCGCTTATGCTCATGCGCTTCATTGCCATTTATCCTCTTATAACATTAGAATTTTATTCCCAAGTCGAGGTACGATAGCGTGAGCCTATACATTGCCGACCATGCCTTCCATCTCCCGGAATATGACGATGTGCTAGCTCCTGTGAACCAGTCACTTGAAAATGAGTTGATCAAATCGGGTGTTGATCGGATAATGGCTCGACACGTGGCCCATCTTTTCATTCGGGATCCCTTAGTACTCTTCTCGGAGACCTTAGAGCCAAAAGATGACACGATGGATCACTTTGAGGTGCTTCTGCGCTTTGGGTTACTCCTAGCCGCTCTATTGCTCAATGCTGACTAAATTTACTGATTGATCTTGACCAGAATTTGCAATCGACTAATTGGCAATCTGTACGGTTCAAGCCACCCCCATCAGCCTCATCTGGTATTGGGTGGAGAGTAGAGTTTCGCACAATGGAGGTTCAAACTACGGACTTTGAGAACGCGGCTTATTCGATCTTTGTCGTTTTGTTAATTCGGACCATCTTGGCTTTTAATGTCAATCTTTACCTTCCAATATCCAAGGCAGGTATATTTCTTTGTAGGTTTGTGCGTCTACAGACAAAGCTTGAATTTCTCATTCGATAGGGCTTGATATCTTTCACCAGGTTGATGAGAATATGCATCGTGCACAACAACGAGACTCAGTTCGAGCCAGTCGCTTTTATTTTCGCACTCGAATTCAAACTCATTTACCCGGCAGTATGTCGACAGACGGGGAGCATCCAATGCATGTTGATGGAATAAGGACTGAATTTGAGGAAATGACAATGGATGAAATTATGCATGGCAAAGAAGCAAGCCAATATCCTGGGTTGATGACTCTAGTACTGACCTATATCGACCAACTTGATGATGATGATGAGGTCAAAGGAAAAATCAAAAGATACCTTGCTTTGATCAGTGCCCGTGCTAAAGGTTAGTTTTGATCATTTAGCTGTGTTCGCATGCAATGAGCTAACTGTGATGGTTCAAAAATCGATTTTACAGGTGAATTAATGACTACTGCAGCTTACATCCGGAAATTTGTTCAAGGCCACAATGCCTACCAACGTGATAGTCAAGTCAACAGTGAAATCAATTATGACTTAGTTCGCAGAATCAACGAAATTGAAACAGGAAACTATCAAGCTGAAGAATTGCTGGGATCGGAATACTATCAAACCCTTCCATAGAATCGAACGGATTACACTTCCTTCGTGGATAGAATTATAGAATTGCAAAAATATAGATGCTTGTCCCCGCTGGTACCGTGGTAGCCATTTATACTATTATCACTCATTGCATTGATATCTGTTCTGGTTTCTTATCCGTCTTCAAGCGTGAAGAATGCCGCAAGCCTCTCGAAACTGAGTAAACCTGAACAAAGTTGTTCGTATAGACATTCAAGAATTCATACCACTTGACCGTTTATCCCTGAAATCATATTTCAGGGATATGGAAGCGCCTAGTACAGTGCACGCCATTTGATGCACCGTGTAGCTCAATAGCGCAACTATTTCTGAGCAATCAGGTCTTTTCAACTCTCTCTTGTGTAGCCTGATTTTTCTGGAAATTTCAATAGATTTGCTTCTCTGATCCGAATAAGAAAGACTCTACTTGTTTTATACATAGCATACTGCATCATAGATTGCAGAGACGGGTATGAAACGCATGTTATGTGGTTAATACGCTCAGTAATACATCAAGTTTTTTTCTGATTTTTATACTTCATTCTTTTGGGAGCATGACTCGAGAGAAAACCAACAAACAACATAAACCGTCCATAAACTTATTGGAGATATTTCTCAAGTAATCGCCAATGTAAAAGGAGACATTCCCCTGGTGAAAAATTATATTTTTTTGAATGATCAACAATGTTGTATTTTACCTCAAAGTTCAAACTAGTTGCCGCGCGTCCTCTTGCCTGCTCTCACTTTAGTTAAGGGTCGCCCACTAGCAAAAGTTTGAGTATTTTTCAATGCATTATTGTTGACATTTCCGTTTCCTAGTATGTTTTCTCCGCGAAGAATGATGTCGCCGCTATCAAATGATTGATCCAGAAAGGAAGGATCATAATCAGGATTTAAAGACGCTGTAATGAAAGAGATCGCTGCATATTCCCTTGGATTTATTTACTCACTATTTATCAGCCAATAGCTGGACTCCGCTCACGAAATCTTTACCATCGAAAGCGCAATGAACTCCCTGGGGCGTTGCGTCAGCTGTAATTTTTGGAGTGGTCACTTTTTGACCAGCAGAAAGGTAGGAAACAATTGCTTGAGCAATGGGAACTTGAAGACCATCTGACTCTTTAGTTGTAGTTTGGAAATGTGTTCGCATCTGTCCAAGGGCTTTCCCGAAGTTGGGTGAGGTAGTAACTTGTGGTGGAAGAGCTCCACATCCAAAAATTACACCATTTGGATACTTTTCCGCAAAAACTTTTGATGATTCAAAAAGAAAAATTCAAATGGAAATTAGATTTTGAATTTAAGTATCTTCATACATATAAAAACTTAAAGAGAACAAAATATCTTACCTGGCATAAAAAATCCAGATAAAAGAAGGCTTCCTCCGCTTATACCTGTGTAGAAAGTTTTGGCTGGATCCATCTTGAGCACCTGAGGTAGAACCTGGAACAATCATGGCCACAAATCAATTATGGCCTGAATGGGGGTAGTGCCATGACTGTATGCTGACTTACTCGTGTAATTATTTCGTCAACGAGTTGTGCATGTAGAGCTCCATCGGTCCGCTTATTACCCCCGCCCTGGAAAAATTACAAACATTACATTCATCAGCATAGATACAGAGATAAATAGATTTACATGAATAAAATTCATTGCCAGTTATAAAAAAGAAATTAACTGACGCCTCCCCAAAACATCTTATCATTTGGAGCAAGGGCGACAACTCCCAATAAATTATCCTGAGAGCCCCGGTTTGGAAAGTCAAAGAATGATTGTCCACCATCTCCATGAAGTAGAAAACTGTTCAGAATAACTCCATTAGCGCCAAATGTATGAATGAAAAATTTCAACTGATCAGTTCCAAGACGGACTTAATCCCTTTTCCTCCTTGAACCCCACTCAGCTCATCACCTGCCTGGACGACTTGACCGGCTTTGACATCTGGCTGAAAGTCATCACTTGTTCCAGAAATTTTGCTTTTAGGGGAGGGAGGATGCGAGTTAGATTCCTACTGAAAAAGATCATGAATTGAATTAAAGATGATGAATTGAGACACATACAATTGAACAGCAAAATTTTGTATTGTGGCCGTCATCGGTAAAATAGTCAAGCTTCCGTCTTGAGCTTGGCCGACTGCCCCTTTTGTCTGGGCATTACGAGCTTGTATTGCAGCTCCTCTCGAATTGGTTGTAAAAGTAGAGCTTGCACCACCTCTCTGTCGACGAACTAAATCACCAAGAGGTTCACCCGCAATGAGAAAGCAGAGCAGCGATAAGGTAAAGATTAAATGTCCTTGAATCATAGTAATTGAGTGAAGATTTTTGAAACAAAACAAAACTGCAAAATTGCTTCAAAGGTAAGTTAATCCAGTAACTTGCTATAAATTAAATCCTAGCCTTAAAGCTTGCAGGTATGATGATGAGCTGGCCACTTTACAACCGATGTTGAAAAGAATTGGCAGAAATCAATCAAAGACTAAGATGGAAAGTTGGGGATGAAGCACTTATCAACACGTAAAACTGGATTTCTGATTTGATAAAATTTGCGATGAGGTCAAAAATCAAGACTTGTGGAACCCATGGTATCGCTTATTTCTTATATCGTTCATGCTCTGATTGATTGCTTAAGTCTTTCGTAGTTAAGCACTACAAGTTGAACTTGGTGATCGATAGATTAAACTGTCTCAGTGCGTTTGCAGCATGCCAAGCGACGGCCCGAGCACTAGGTTGCAAACAATTGTTGTCATAATATATCTTCGAGCTACAAGCCTCCTACGTGGAATGTCTTATGAATTTTTTTATCTAACTCGGCCGACGGCAGGTTCTCAACCGGCGAGTTCGCGAATGGCGCGACGACTCAATTCGGGCGGAATAAAAACACCAATCATTTAAACTTCCATTATCATTCATCCCTCGGGGTTGCTTCACTCTGCAGTCTAATAAATGTGATGAATGTCAAGTGCCAATTTTTCACCAGTTATCCACCAGCTACCTCCCTATCTCAGTTTGCTAACGACATGAATATATATAATAAATTTTGCTTTTGAAAATCCAATAAAATGTTGTGAATCTTTTTTTTAATCGCTCTCACCCAGAAGTGAAATATAATACTATTGCCAGGGCGTTAAATTGATGTAGTGACAGTCAAGTGCAGCAAAGTTGAAACCTAACTTTGTCTAGTTATAAGAGCAAACGTTGTAGCCATTGTTTTCCTGTTCCTTAGTCAAATTCCCTTGTTTCTATTGAGACAGTAAGAATAAGCTGCTGCGGAGTGATGAGATAAACAAGGTTTAAACTGTTCCGAAACCTGAACTAGTTCCTATTTCAATTTCTCGATTAGTCGTTGCAATAGATCCTTAGTTATTTTGTTTCTCTTTCAATTTAAACTCAAAATCTATCTCTCTCCCTACGTATCTCAGGTTAGACTCATTCTTTACTTATCAGTTTCTCAATTCTTTACTCACTCATTGTTGTTAAAGTTAGGTGTGATCATTTCTTCAACTCGCGTCGTAAACGTGCTCGTGTGCTCAATAACACACTCTGTGGTTTCCTTCTTAAGATCCACTTAATTCAGATCCTTTATAGTTTCTTCTTGTCAGACTTATCAGTCTTATTCTTTGCACTCAGGTCTGTTTCACCGATCTCTTGTCACTTCTTTACATCCATTAGGTTAGTTATCGTGGTACAATCTTCTCAGTGTTCAAATTGCACTCAGCTGATAACATTCAGTGCAATAGTACAACTACTTTTCTCATCAAGGCTGCGAGCTTAGCTTGATGTATATCACAATAAGGGATAATAAAAGAGCTCAAACAGTTATAAGAAAACTGTTGTTCAAGTTTACCCATCCATTGAGCTACTTGAGGCATACGTCAACCGTGCCTAAGTGAAACGGCGTCAAGAACTCGGAATCCAGATGGAAAAGGGCAATAAAAGCATCCATTAGACGTACCTCTATGTTGCGGAGACTTTCTTCTTTTGCCAAGAGTTCTTGCCGTTTTTCACTTATCTCGCGTTGGACGCGGAATTCAATTTCTTTCAATTTTTCTTCTTCTTTTCTTAATTGTTCTTCTTTCAACCTAAAGGATTGTTTGTTCATACCTTCAGGCTCAATCGACTGATCCAATTGATTCACATCGCCACGAATCAAGGTTTCAGTCCTGTAATTTTCGTAGAGGAACTGTAGAATTAACACCACTCAATAAGAAAGTATTCAAATTCAACTTAAGCAACACGTTGCCATAAATACATTATACACGTACATCATGAGTAATTTCCTTCAAATCTAGCAAGTGTGTTGATAGTAAGGCACTTCTTAATTTTCCAAAATCGCTATGTTTTGGATTATCAACTTCGGCAATTCCCCATGGGTATTCCCTTCCACGAACTAGTTCACCGTTTGTCTCAACTTCATTTCTAGATCCAATGATAGCGAATGGGAGCAAAGCCTAGATTATAGAGAACTTTTAGTTAAACCAGGCTAATAATTTTGCAAAAAAGACAACGGCGAGAGTGTACTCTTAGCTCCTGATTTTGCACAATAATTTCTTCATCGTCCTCTTCAGGATCAAAAGGAAAATTGTATATCGGAATTTTGTAGTGTTCAAGATCTTGCATAATCTGAATATGCCACAAAACAATTGAATAAATCAGGTCCTAATATTTTCCAAAAATAAAGGGATAGAAATGAACCCTTTGTTTGAAACCTTTCAATTCGGTTGAGGTTAGGCTGTCTGCTTTGCCAATCACTGGTATGACATTAACTCGAGGAGATAATTGCTTCATGAGTTCAATATCCAATTCCCTCAAGCTGCATATTTCGATTTGATTAACAAATATTCTAAGCGTCCATCGTCACAACACTAGTTCGAGGGTGTTTTAAGTTTGCTTAACTTGTGACCAGTGGGGGTAATGAAGTACAACAACGCGTGGACGCGCTGATCCTCGAACATGGGATTTCGCTTGATTCTCGATTCCTCAGCAAGTATATTTTCGTACTGCTTCTCCAGATAGTCCATAATAATGGAGAATGCTGCTTGGTTATCAATGTTGTCACCAAATACAGGGGCATTACACACAGTCAACCGTATGTTGACACCCTCCTCTTCCAACTCGACTGTCTTTTTCTCAATCTTAATGTCCTCTAATAGAAACTGCTTAGTCGTCTTAATTTTACTGATGTATACTGAGATGTGAGCTTACCAGCAGCCGCAATGGGTTCGTTGGAGTCGATGTGGGGTAGCCAACCTTCTTCTTCTACCAGTGTGTTCACGAAAGTTGTGCGTCCTGCACCGGATGAACCAACCACCTAACAAATCATCCTAGATTAGTTCTTGGGCTCAGAAAATTAGGATAAATATCATACGCTTGTAACTGACCATCAAGGTCTTTATTCAATCAAGAAAAAAAGGCAAAATGTCATTAATATTTTTTTTATAAATTTAAATATTCAGGCAACTCAATAAGATAAAAATAAAATTATACTGACGAATGTGAGCACCTTCTTGACAGTCTTTTTGCGTCTGGCAGTAGGTGGCGGAGCCATCTTGAGCCAATTCTATTTATATGTTAGCAAGCGCGTAAGGTACAAGTGAGGCTACTTATTCATGTGTAAGCTTACTGTTCGCGCACAAAAATGTTTTGAAGCAATGGAGAATTAAAGAAGTACCTTCACGGCAAATGAATTTTGTTGATGAAAATAATAAGCAAGAAATTTCGTACAAGCAAGATAAAATATCTACTTGGTGCGATAGATGGTAAAGAAGAGTCTGATCATTGTTTTTTTTCTTTTTCTTTTTAAGTAAGGCCGTGCATTTTCGTCTTTGACAGCTTATTTCCTCGAAGCGAGAACGCTGATTGACCGATTGCAATCTGGAATTCGCGATTCTTCGAATGAACAGGTGTAAACACTGTAATCCGACCGGGCCGGTTACGGGTAACCCGAAACAAATTTTCAGTCCCCGTTTGATTCAGCGTTTCGGGGCTTAGATTTCAAATGGGGCGCGCCTGGCCCTGGGATGCGCGCACCCATTGACGGACCACCCCCGGTGGAGTCACTCTCGATTAAGAAAAAAAAGAACGACTTTTGATACAGAGTTCTACTTTTTTTTATATATTTACATCATCAATTTTCCCTAGAATAACTAACACCACACCACCGATCGACACTCAACCTTCAGTATGTCAACCGGTCCATCACCTAACAGAACATCCCTCTCAGCCTCCAAGGTTACAGAACTTAAGGTTAGATCAAGTTGCTTTAATATCTTGTTTGAGCCGTTGGGTTTTTTTGTACTAAAAAAACTAATCATGCTTGGCATACACTCGTCGATTGGAAAATTTTAGGCGCTCTGCTCCAAGTACGGATTAACTGTATCGGGTAATAAGAGTGACCTAGTCAATAGATTGTTGGTTTATTTCGAAACCATTCAACCTTCAAGCCCTCAAGCTCCAGTAAATAAGGAATTGACACAATCCACAAATTCGACTACTACAATTCAATCTACTCTATCAAAGCCAACCGATTTTAACAAAACTGCGCCTGCACAAATCAATCAACCCAGTCAAACAGTTCAAACTACCCCCTCATCACACAAGATCAATTCCAACCCAACCAATGAATCAGTAGAACCTGTCACCAAAACTTCATCAAGCAACTCAATCACGAACGAAATGGAAAAACTTAAACAAAGAGCTGAAAGATTTGGATTAGAAAAACATAACGGTAATACTAATACCATTCCAAATGAAGAAGAAATTAAAAAGTTGACCCGAGCTAAAAGATTTGGAATTTCAAATGACGTGAATGGAGCTTTAGATAGACCTTTAGCAGATGGTAAGGAGTCAAGTATCAAATCAGTTACTGATTTAGAATGGGAAGCTCGAAAACGTAAAAGAGCTGAAAAATTTGGCTTGATTGATAACCCACCCTTATCTAATCACAAAGACAATAGCTTTCATCGAAAAAATAAAAAGTTTAATGATTATCGTCCTAGATATTAATCAGTTAAAATCTAGGTGAATACATAAATTTATACATTGAGCAATCAAACGAAAAAATAAATAAAAAGAAAGATGTCATTTTAAGTCGTGAGAGGATGATCTCATTTAGAAATTAGAAGGAAATGACTAGATAAGAGCAGAATTAGGGATTAGAAGAAAAGGAAAGAAAAGAAGAAATGTGTACATTTATTAATTGAATCATTAGAATCAGCTTGATGTGCTATTGATTAATTACTCTTTCTACTCTTTCTGCTAAACATTTTTTCGCGTTAAATTAATCTTGGCTTTCAATTCATCTGTTTTTTTCCCTTGTTTTTTTGCTGTGTTTTCACTTGATGTTAATTTTTATTTGCTCAAAAGAACATTAATATAAGTACAGGGGAGATTACACAAGTCATCTTTGCTTATTAAGATTTACAATCAATAACTTGAACATCTGCAATCTCACTTTCCTATCAATTTATTTTCATACATGCTAATTTGAAACATTAAGTTTTCAAATTAAGTTGTTTGCTCAACTTACAGCCTGTACCAAAAAGGTTGTCCAGGCCGCGACCCCGGGACTTCCCAGATTCCCCGATTTTCCGTCCAAAACCGCCACGGGCGGTTATACAGCTCGGCAATACAGCTCCGCCCGCCCGCGCAGCCCGCAGCCCCCTGCCCCCCCAAACTCCCCAATTCGTATTACATTCTATTCCACCGGTTTTTTTTTTCCCCTCACGGTTTTTTTTTTTTTTTTCATTTTTTGCTTTCTCCCCACCACCCTCAGACCCAGCCGCCGCCCCAATGCACGTCTTGTTGCATCATACCGTGGATTGATAAAATAATTCGTACGTACGTTTTTTTTGTGTATTTTTATTTTTTCTTTATTTTGATGTCATCTTTGTATCTTCCTCAACAGTCGTCTCACCCACAGCTCCGATACCAATCTTTTTGCAACAGTTTTTGGATTGCCCGAATATTCATGTACGTACGGTTTCTGTTTTTGGTTTTGGGTTTTCTTCCTCATTTTTCAATTCACTTTGCCCTCAGTTCTCTCAATCACAGCACCGATCCCCATATTTTTCGCTTCAGTTTTTGGATTGCTCAAAAATTCATGTACGTACGGTTTTTTTTTTTTTTTGGGGTTGTTTTCCTCATTTTTACTCTGTATTAATTCATTATGTACTCTTGTAACCTTCCCCCTCAGTTCTCTCTCCCAAAGCTCTGATATCAATTTTTTTGGCTCAAAACTTTGTTGGATTGCTCAAAAATCAACGCAGGTATAGTTTATTGCTTGTTTGTTTTTTGGGTTTCGTTTCTTTTCTGTTTTAGATTTTCCAATCTCACTCATTTCTAACTCGTCATCTTTATTTCTTTTTCCCTCACTTCAGTCACCCACACCTCCAACAGCCATCCATTTGCTGAAAATTGGTGTGGGTCGCTCCAAAAAAATTGTACGTCACTTT